>JALLPD010000639.1:0-14938 GCA_036940065.1 Cyclotella cf. meneghiniana
AGCATCCTCAAGTGGCAAAACCGGTTTGGTTGCTGACATAGAACAAGGACACCATGGGCCTGAAACAGGCAGTCCGGCCTGAAACAGGCTGTCGGGTCTGAGAATAAAACCCAGGACCCACAAAAAGATCATGCTGTTTGGTCAGGGATTTGAACCCTGGACCTACAAAACATCATGCACACAATAAACACAAAATTTGACCAATTGTGCTTGCCATATCGTGTGGAACAAGCATAAAAATGTGCAAACACATACAGAGATGCACAAATGCGCTCATGATGTCCACGTGGAATGGGTACGAAAAATACTGGGAGCGTACGCGTGACTTCCATGCAGAGCATGCCAGGCATGCTAGTGACTTCCAATTGAAATATGTCTGTTGGACAACAGACTATGGTCAGACCAACAAATGATGGCAAGACAGACCAAAAATGGATGATGGACAGACCATTTGAAAATTGTTGAATCAGTCCAGAGGGCTGTGTTCCCCCAAAAACATATCTATTTTGGTTCCACATCATGTACCAAGCTTGTGTAGACTTCTACACACCACCCCATCCTACCGCAGGACACCTGTAGAAACATACTACAAAAATATTCATCATTCACATTTACATGATAAATGCATAAAAATTGTGTTTTCAATTCGTTTTATTGACAATAAACTCATAAAACCAATTTTCTAACTACCACCACAAGCCCACAACATCACTTCATGTTGATTTTTTTACTAGTTGTTTCTCACTAGTAGTGCTGTTGCTCTGGTTATTACACAGATAGGGCTTAGGTCAATTGTCCTGTTCCCTTTCAAGCTCTGGAAAAAGCCAAGCACGCTCTCAAGGTAGTTGTTCACACACAAAGAATTACCGATTTAAAACCCTGTTTGGCTTCTTCAGTGTGTTTGTGATATTGAACTTCACTGTCTCAGCTGCATTGGGACAGAATACAGACTGGAGGTGAAATGTCTTGCAATTCAAGAAGGAGGTCCAGGTTTTCCCTGCCTTCTTTTCATGCAGCTCATCACGGAGGTCTTCCCAGGGAATAGTATTGGTCTGAGCCTTCACAATCTTTTCCCAGGGCTGGTGAGCATCAGCAATGAGGAGATTTATATAGAGCTGGAAAATCTGTGCACCAAGCTCATCCGCTTGTTCCTGCACCTTGTTGTTTGCCTTCTTGGCTCTGTTGAATGCTGCCTTAGCTCCAAAAGCACAGCTGGAGGGGATCTATCATCCTCTGTCTTCTTGAGCTTCTTGGCCGTGTCAGGAGCAGCCTTACCAGCTCCAACTTCCTGTGTGGGATAATGTCATGCTCCCCCTTCTTAAGCTCATCCTTGTAGGCCATCTTAGCAGTGTCTAGGTCTAAATTCATAGACTCAATTGATTCCATGGCCTCCTGAAACTTGGTTTTAGGCACATCTCCTTGATGGCATGAATTGCCTCTCGCGCATGAATAAAAAAGTGCTCGGGGGTCCCGGATGCCCCAAACAGCACGATCTTTCTGTGGGTCCTGTGTTCTCAGGCCTGTAGTATCCTTGGCCTGTCACGGCTTGAAAACTAAAATGTTCACAAAATCGGTAAGATTTTGTTAAGTGTGGTCTTCACAAGGATATGGCCTATTTACTGTAATTCTATTTGCTTAACCACTCATGATAGCAATTGCAAATAACATGCTAACTGCATAAAAGCTTGTAGCCACTGGTACTAATCTGATCGACATCTTCATAAAAAAGATATTGAATTTTAGAAGGAGTTCAAGTTCAATTGAAGAGCTTTATATACGCATTAGAAGTAAAAGAGCTGAAGACAAAAATTCTAGGAAGACTCCTGTATCAAGAAGAGAAAGACAAGTGCAGCAACTGCTACAGCAAAAGTATCTATTCCAGGCAAGTGAACACCACTTTCTCCTTTTACTTCACGAACTCCTGCTATCATAGTGGTATCTGTCATGACCAACGGAATCTCAAGCAAAAAAGTATTCTCCTCTGTAACACTAAAAAGTCCCTGACCTTCTAGGTTAAGGTGACGGCGAGCATAATTAATTTGAGCAGTTCCTTCAATGATAATTGTTCCATTGATACCAGTTTGCATGTCAAAGTAGGCAGGAATCATTAAGGTTTCGAGATTCACAGCACTAGTTCCATGGTTGACTACTCTAGTCACAAAATTAGGTTGAGCCAAGCTGTCAACGAGAGTTTGCTCACCAGGGTTTGCTTTGACATTCTTGAGAGTCAGAGAAGTACCTGTGTCTGTGGTCGATACACAGATCATGATAGTAGAGCCAACTCCGTATCGAAGACTGTCTCGGTCAGGAGAGTCACAATATCCCACATAAGCCGTTATATTTGCAGTATGAAAGGTGGCAGTGGCTGCCTCAGCAACTTTGAAGGAACTAGTCTGGACTTCTGTCCGCCAGGTCCCAGTTTTGTCTAAGGTTATAGTGGTGACAACTTGAGTCATGAGAGCTATAACGCTGATATTCTCATACACAACATCGGCCCGAAAGCAATTAGTGAAGATACAAGAACCGTTATTTCTGCAAGCAGTGTTGTCTTCCAAGTGGACAGTCTTCTGGGGGCCGTCCATCATTGGAGGGTTTCCAACAGAACAATTGCCTTTGATGAGGCTTGACTTAATGAAAACATTGAAACCTCCACCAAGAGCATCACAAACCAAGTCAAAATTGGTAAATAAAGTCATTTTGTCATTCAGAGTCACTTTACACTCTGTAGTGATGTTTAATGCTTGAAAGTCTGACAATCCCATTTTTTGTTTTGGAGAGGGAGAAGCAGTAGGAGTCTGAGTTGGCTGAAGCGTAAGCCCCTGAGATCCCTGCTGAGTTGGTTATGGAGAGATTTTGACATACCAAGATGTTGGCATGAGATAGATACAAGCATTATGAGGTGGAAAATACTAGAACCAGAACACAGCTCAGCCAAAAGAGAGCTCACCGTTGGTAGCCCAGTAGGGGCTGTGCTTGGAGATGTTGGAGAAAGAGAAGGTCTGCGTGTGGGGCTTTGAGTTGGGGTGGTCACAATTTCAGCAAATTGAATTGATACATCCATCTCGAATGAAAACGCTGCAGCTTCTTTGAACTTTGCGCTATTGACAACATCAGCGATCTGTGTAGATACACCAGAGGAGTCAGAAGATATCTCGTAAGTGATATCTAGTGAGTAACGAAAATCAGTTACGCTTGCTATGAGAGGGTTGGTGTCACGTGTTGCTATGATTTGATCAAGAATGACACATCTGATTGAAAGGCCACTGATCAAATCACTAATCTTGGCACAGAAAAGTTTCTGTTCTTCGGGGTTTAGGAGCCGAGGCTCAGTCAACAAAATTTTTTGCCAAACAGATCTAGTATATGCAGCAGCAGAAAATATCAGTGAGCATGATATTTGGTAAAAAGAAGGCCAGTACTTCCTCACATTACATCACCCCCACATCCTGGAACTTTGCCTGGCAATTAAACATAGATCAACACACTTCAGTCAGAATTTTGTGATGATTGATAAACTGCCCCTAAACAGCATATCATACGCTCACCCTTGCCACCTTGATAGAGGTCAATCTCTGAGTATAGTCGACATCCGAAGTTGTTCGCATTAGGCAGAACGTAACTTAAAGCGCTGTCGGACTTCAATCCAAACCATTGCGCTATCCCATACCACATAGCTTCATTTGGAGTTGTTGGGATCCACACACCACGACCTCCAGGGAAAGGATTTAGAATTAGATACAGTTGTTCTGAAATAAAACATGGGATCAACATAGTACCGCAACAATTGCACATACCAGTATTATATTCCCATTTAGTATCATATGTATTTGGATGATAACCCAAAATTTTACCTCCATTCAGCTAAATCAAAACAATATTGAACAAGTGTATATGAAATTCACATATGTGCACATACAAGGAAGCCTACCTTGCCTCCAATAACAATGTGGTGACCCCCCCAACCATGATCAGTGCCAGCTGATGTATTCGGAGTAATTGTTCGCCCCATTTCACTTGATATGACAATGGTAATTCTTTCCCACAACCCAGATATGGTTAGGTCATCCCGAAAGCCTTTTAATGCTGCACCAATTTCAACAAATTTCTCTTGGAGCACATTCTTGAGGTCAAAATGTGTATCAAAACCACCGATTGTCAACGCAAAAGTATCCCTGTTAACTTTACGTGCTTCATCTTTCAAATTGGGAAATTTTTGGATTAGCATGAGGGTAAAGGGAACTAAATACAATGTTATGAAACTTACGGAGCTTGATCAACTTTAGTATCATTTGAAGCTGCCTCCCCAACCCACTTCCAGGTATTAAATTTGACCCCGGCATATTTTCAAGCATTAACAGATAACTGTCTGATTTCTCTTTAGAATCAATCAATCTTTGGGACCACAAATCAGCGTGAATGCTGCTTGATTCCATGGTGACATTATTCAAATAATTTATTGCTTGTTTGATGCCATATGTGTCCCTGCTGTAGAAGCGATCGGGACCTCTTGATCCAATGACATCAATTTGGAGACCAATACTAGGATCACCAACTAAATTATTGGAGCTCCCATCAATTGAAATTTGACTCGTGGACATGCTATCCACTAAAGTATCTGCCATCCGTCCTAAAATTCCTGTGCCATCACGCTGGTTGAAGGCATCTACTTTAAAGGACTCTTCTTTCATGGTGTAATGTGAAAACAATTGTGTCTTGGTTTCAGCCAAAAAGTTGCTTGCTGTAACTGGCTTTTGGAGGTGACCAGCATCTAGGGTACATTGTTAAAAGGAGACGGTTACCGCATAAACAGGAGCAGATGTTTGATAAATCAATGGAAAGAACAACACCTACTTGCAATAAAAATTGCTTCCCCATTATTGTACAAATCCACAAACCCTTGTCCCAGATGCTTATTTACACCAAAACTGGGACATGGCTGATCTGAGGTTGAAGCATCAATCTTGATCAACTCATCAACCCTTAAATCTGTTTTGCAAGAGTTGCTTGGTGTGTGAGATTTTGCCACATCACATAAAAAGTAATATTAAACGACAACAAAATGAAACACTTACACAGGTTCTCTCCACGTTCACTTTTATACTCATTATACAGGAATGGACAATCATCTGGGTGGGGGACTAGCAAGTTCATACTGTCCATACCACCGAATAAGTTCAGATGAAGTATTGCCTTGTAGGGTTCACTTTCATTTTTTGCTTTAGTTGGTGTCGGGGCTCGCTTTTCATTCTCTGTCACAACATTATTGGTTGCATGGAACGCGGGAGTAGAAACTATTAACGCTTGTGCAACTTTGAGGGCAGCAGCTTCGCCTTTTGACACAAGTGCGGCTGAATATTCTGTTTCGATGACATTTTTACTAACAGTTTCAAGTCTATCTGCTGTCAACAGTGTAGAAAGCTGTGAAATAATGTCAGCGCTTGAAGATGCATTGTGATCAGGAATGAAGTTGAGATAACCAGCAGCCTGGGAATTGCCATTGCAGGATCCTTTTCCTCCATTCCAAGAAGGCCCTACTCCACCCCAGCAAACAGTTAAACCGTCTTGTATCAGTGCATAAAATGCATTCTGGCTTCCTATGACATACTTCATATTCAGCAGCTCAGACTCAGGAGAAACCAGAGCAGACTCAACATGAGCACCAGCAGGTGAGTAATCAGGCGAAAAGAAGCTGAATTGATCTGGTACTCCATATGGTGACTGGCCAAGGATATCTTGAGCAGACAATGATATCAATGAATCAGTTCGTCTGTGGCTCAAAGATCGGTTGAATTCCAAGCTTCTCATTATTTGCATCAGTTTGTGAAGTGGTTCTTTGAGTCCTCCAAAAGAAGGGTCGGAATCAAGCGTAGCAGAAAGGGAGTCTTCACTCAACAGAATGCTTGCTGAAACTGCCTTTAGATCACCCCTTTTCCCACTGCCAAACGAAATGATATCAGAAGAGTCAGCTGGATTAGACCAATTGAATACACCAGATATGTAAGCATTGGAGCATCCCAGAACATGTTGGGGTGATGGGTTTGAGTGTCCAAAGTGTTTACTTAAGCCTTTGCACACAAAGGGAGGAGTGTTGTCGTGCCTGTCAACATAGTCGAGGTAAGCCTCAACTTCATGATATGCGCTGAGTAGCTGTGGGTCCGTAATGTCAAAGAATGTCGGAGAGTTTCGGAAGAAGAAGGCACCATTGCAGACTGAAACAATGGAACGAACATTCTTGAGGAAGACGAAGTCACCGGTGTAGATGTCTTTGATGCGAAATATGGTGTGTTCGGAATAGTCGCCGTAACCTGATTTTTTGTAGACGGATACACCATCATTTGTATCTGTCATGATCAGGACTGTGTATGCATTATTCTCAAACATCACTGTAGGATCAAATGCACCTACAAACAGATCTGAAAGAATGGCATCTTTTGTTGGGGTAGAGTCAAATACTGCATGGGTAGTGATGGTTATATTGCAGACGCAGAAATCCCCGGACAATGTTCCACCATCACAGCCATTATCTGTAACATGCGGGTATTCTAGCTTACCCACTGCAACGTTAGTTGTGTCCCAATTTACGTGAAAGTAGCTAACAGTTTTGTTTTCGTTGACATGACTTTGTACCTGGGGGTAGGACGGAGAGTTCCAGCTTGTCCACTTATCCTTTGGGTCATGAAGAATCGCAATCAATCCATGGGGGTTCACTTTGACTTGAATGAGACAACTAGCAGTTGTCCATTGCCATGCACTGTTAGTGAGAACGCTGTTGCTACTTTGAACATCAACACAAGATTGACGGTGTAAGCAATGGCCTCCCGTCATTGAGAACTGCCCTATCCTTTGCGGATCACACACTGTTCGACCCCAATCTGCACATCTTGCTTTGTTTCCTGCATAAGTCAATCTTTCTCCGCGATATTCACTGAGAACATCTGCCCATTCAGGACTACTGAGATCTCTATCAGTATAAGATCCACAACATGTAGATCTTGCACTAGGAAGATGCTTGTCAGCACACATGTATAGATAATTTCCCCATCTGCGACATGAAATATTTTAATTGTCAATGGTTAGAGTTGAGTGAAGAATGTTGAATGTGTAAAGCGGTGCGTAGACAAGGTAGTGTGTCTTACCCCGCAAAGACTTTGACTGCATCATTAAAGAATGGCAAGTGCACACAAGGCAGATGGAGATACTCATAAAAAACGCCTACACAAAAATTGAAAGAACGAAATAAACATGGTTTTTCATTGTCATCATCAGGGAGTGTGAGTCTCAAAACATATAAAGGACATACCTGCCATCACCTCCACTACTCGAACAGTAGATACTGCACATTCTCGCCCTTGGCACTCAAGATTTTCATCAAGAGTCACAAGGGTCTCAAAGGAGCATGTGTCCTTAGGCCTTGGGGATGGCAATACCTCAAACACAATGTCATCAACATCGTCAAATGGTGCATTCGAACAATTGAAGTTGGGTTTCAAGTAGCCATCTGTACGAGTGGTGGGGGTACTTGGATTACTTGGATTTCTGCTAGACCGTAACACAACACTGTTGTGGTGATTTAATTCCAGGAGATTAATATGATGATAAAGCATAAGACCATCATATCAGATGTCATGACACTTACCGAACAGCCTGCTGGCACCCCGAAACAGACCCACATTTGGGAAGGGTGTAGGTTATGTCTGGGAATCTAGTGTAAGGCAGTGTAGCTGATATTTGGCTTGGAGGGGAGGTCACACGAGGTGCAACACTTGTAATGAATGTCCAAACAGGTGATGAAGCATTAGATGCATAGTAGAAATCAACTCTATCTTGCTTGAACCAAGAAATAACTGTTGCATTGATTTTGACAACATCGCCACCCCTTAATTCCTCACCAGTGATGGATGAAACTATGATGCGTGAAACTGATTCAGTATACACAGCTGTACGGTCTTGGCCATCAGCACACCCATCAATTGTATTGGGGAAGTTATTTTCAGAAGCGCGCCCAAGCAACAGAGCTCCAGAGTCACAACTACTGCTGCTGCCATGACAAAAAGGTGAAGTGAAAGTCACATCATTTTCAGCAAGGCCTGTGCCAGAAATTAATGTCGATGATGGACGTGATGCATTTGAAGGATTACAGAGTTTGTTGAACAACTGTGAGCCTCGGTGGAGGGACATGCGCTGAACCTCTGCATTTCCGTCCCAACTTAAAGGATCACTATGATGTAATGGGATAGTTGATCCCCCTGCGAAAAGGATATGGGAAATGAAAGAATGATGCTTCATTTGATAACATTCCATCAGTATTCAAGAAGACTAGAACGGCGAATGGCTACACACCAAGCAGCTGGAACTTGGCACCTTTCTTCAAAAAGTGGCCCTCTGGTAAGTCTGAACACAATGGATATTTGTCACCAATATAACCTCCATTGGTGGAAATCTGCCAGGGAGAGAAGATGAATTAGAACTTATATTGTCACTTAATAACACATTTTCTCAGATGTACCTTCGGAAACCAATCTCGCTCAGATGCATCTTTGATAAGGAGCGGGTCAAGGTAGCTTGTGCCTGCCCAGTCTAAATCTTCGTAGTTTCCTCTACGATAAGATTCGGTGAATGATGTCCATATTTTTGCTGCACTAAAGATGTGTTTTTGTTCATAGTTGGCAACTCTATTCTCAAAACGATCTAGCACTGGCGTGCCATCATTGTTCAGTTTCAACAACCCAATTGAGTGCAGTTGGAGATTTTCTCTTGCGTAATTTTCATCTGGCCATGCCAGCTTACCCAATCTGTGCCAGTCTGTAGCAACTGATTTGCTGTATTTGAATGTTACTTTTTATGGGGAACAGTAATGGTGAATTAATGGTTGAATCACAAATAAAATATCACTAAGTGTTGTGCACGACTCTCTCACATTGTTCTGACATCTCTTGATTGAACGATACCTTCTTCATGACATCTCGGTAGGTGGAGAAGCATAATGTCACAAAATTGTCGTAAACACCTATGTTTGTCTCAGAATTAAAACTGTCTGAATTTGTCACGGTCGATGTGGCAAATATCTTGCTCAATCCAAACGCCAATCTTTGGCAGAGTTGATCTTGAGCTGCAAGCACTATCTCAACCCAGACAGTTATTTTTTGACCACCATAATCAATTGGACCTGGCTGAACCTTGCGATTGGTGACGTCAAAATGATCATCTTCAGTGGGGATCGGTGCTACTTCATTTTCTGATCCACATACTAATGATGAATGGAAGTAAGATATGCGAGAAAATCATTTAATACATCAGGCTATCTGCATACTTCTTACCGACCACTCCGCCATTATCAGGCCCAGCGTAAGAGGGAAGATACTTCCATGTGGCTTCAACCACAGCACCAGGGTCCTTCATAGTGCTCCTATATGAATCTTTAGGGTCCGGGAGAGGGACAGATTGACATGCATCCGGGTGGTACGAGACACGGCATTGCCCTTCATTGAAGACATTGCGCTGCACATTCGAGCACCGGACAACGAGGTCAGTGTTTGGGTTTCCATCATCATTGTCTCCACTGCGGGCAGCTGCTTTCATTACGGCGCCACCGCCATCTTCCAGGGGGTCTTTTAGTGTGTTACCCTGGAACTGGGTCCGAAAATCATGAAGAGCCCATTTATTAGTACCTGGAAGCTTGGCAAAGATAGGCTTGTCTAGGTTGTACTTGCCATGGCCATAACTGAAGTAGTCCGTGTAGGCTAGACGGGCAGGGTCGGGGAATTCATTGCCGTTTTGATCTGCACATGTGTTGAGATCTTTCTGGAGAAGCCACGATGAATCATGCGTTCTGAAAAATGGTGAAGAATTGTGTGCAATTATATATCATAGAAGAGTACAGATTGAAAAGAAATTTTAATCATATTTCCTCACCTTTCGGTATTGATATTGATTACTTCAGAGTGGGCATCCAATGTACTTAAATCGATCCAACTCAGGGTGGTCAGGTTAAATGCATTTGGAATCATGACTTCAGGATTCCCGCCTTGAATCAGCTTGACTTTTGTAGCATCACCACATCTGTAGAGAGAAGGGGGTGAACAACTATTTAGAGATCAATAAGGTGTGTCCCTTTCTTAGACAACCTAGACTTACTTGGCATCACAAGCATTCTTGTCAAAAATTCTAGCTAAAGTTGTCCCAGCCTTCGCAGTAATGCTTCCATCACCCTTGCCATCAGCGACACCTCCGGCTAGCCACAAAAGTAAAAGGAATGCGGTTGATGCAATATTCGATTCGCCAAGATAAAAATCATGATGAAGAAACTCACCATTGGTATAACTGCTAGTGCACAAATCACCAACCAATATCTGCAATTGAACGTTGTTGTACGTAACATTTCCAATTTTATCTCCAACGACTTCCTCCACATGACATATGGTATATTTCCCATCACTCAAGGTCAAATTTACACCGTTGGACTCCTTATAAGTCAAAGGTTTCGACAAGATCGTTCGAATCTGGCCTCCAAACATAACCGCATAATAATTTATTCCACCTATGGAATGAGTCTTGATTTCCATTGGAGTAAAAGGCAAGCCGGTATTTCCCGCCCAATGTCCTGAATTGCCTCGGCTCAATTCCAAATCCTTGTAGGTAAAGGCAAACCTTCGAAATCTAGCATTCTTCTTACAAGCCTTAGGACCAGGAATCCCATAGAGATATGATTCTACTGCACGAGGATTAAGGCGTTCCCGGAAAAAGGCCCGATGGGAAGTAGGTGTGATGGAATGCTGGGTTTTAACCCATAATGCAAGAGCTCTCTGACCAGAGATGGCTACGGAGTTTTCAAGGGAAATGATTTCACTCCATCTGTTTTTACAAGATAGCAGATGAAAGAGATGGCTTGTAAAGTAATGTCTTGTGGTGAACCATTGACAAAAAATGACACAATCACCTGGGTCCCCAGGTTGCTTTCTCCAAGAATCTAGCTGCTTCCCTCCTGGGACTAACGCTGCCGTCCTCCCACTTGGTGAGGAAATATCCAACATTGTCCGTCTCTAACTTTGGCACAACAATCTCACAGAGATAATCCCCAGCCGAAAAGTGGACTCCATTGTTGGCCGACGTCCCGCACTGCGTCTCGACGAAAGATATATACCGCCCTTCCACGCGATGCCAGTCATTGCTATCGTAGCTTCGGGCAACGGGGATGTAAACCTTCTTGGAGGTGTTGTTTCGATTCAATCGAGACAAGATGCAGAGGTGTCCTGTTTTAGAGGTTGGTGCCACGAGCAACGAGCCACCAGTAAAGGAGGCCACTTGAGTGGGCGTGAAGAGGTCCGTAGGGCATTGAACTTGGGTGGCGTTGTTCGAAAAATTGATGCTTGCTGCTGACGACCTAGAGAGCGACAGCAGGCCAAGCAGAGCCGACGACAAGAGGGTTCTGGTCATCCTTTTATAAAATAATAACTATTTATTTTTTTTTTGGTTGCATGAAGGTTGCATGCTTGCAATGTTTCGAAACGTGAAGGGGAGCGAAGGACACTCATTATTCGTGATTGACAGAGTGTACGGCAGAACTGGGTTCATTTAAGTCAAGTTGTTTAGGTATGTGTTTGACGTGGAAAGCACTTTGTCGGTAGGTGTTTAAAGGGTAATATTGACCAATCTAGTCTGGCAGAAGACTTTTAGACTTTTCAGCACTCCATATTGTATTTAAATTGGGTACGAGTTTAAGTGCAGTCTTCACGCACCCCATTTTGTAACAAAAAAAATTTAATTCTCGTCTTTTTTATTCAAGGAATCATAACTTTTTTCACGTCGCTCGCAAGTCATGTTTGCGTGAAATACTACAACTCCTCACTTTCCACGCTTCATTTTGATGTATGACATGGTGGGTCTATGACATCATCTTCAACTTCAAATTCCGCCTCCAAGTTGCACGTGCATGCAAAATATCATCTCCGTCCGGTCAATCGATCATGTTACATGTGTTATAACTTCGTCTGTGTCCAATAAAACCCACGTCAACACTATATCACTGCACTCCCAACATGCCAAGAGATGAAGTGGAGCTGAAGGCCATGGTCAAAAAGGCTGCACAGGTCATCAAGGAACATCCCACTCTCAAGGTACCAGAAGCAATGAGAGTGGCAAAATTTACACTGGATGAGTCCAAAGATAGGACGATGCAAATGCATGTACGCCGACTCATTGAGAGAACCCCAGCAACAATAGCAATCTCCCAGTCACCAACACAAACATCTGTGTCAACTCTCACCTCTCCATCCATTGTGTCTGGGCAGAAAACAAAGAAAATTTGCATGACATCTGTAGCTGCTGGGCAGAAGCGGGTGAATGACCATGCTGCAATGATGGTTAAGAAAGCTGCTCATAAAAAGGCAACAACAATGTACAACAGTGAGCTGCAAAAACCTGAGGGGTTGAGTGCCAAACAGGTTAGTCAGTTGGTTCTGGGAGAGTTTGGTGTTGAAATAAAAGCACGTACAATCCAGAGGGAGATTTGTGAGGGACGGGTTGGTGTATCTCCAAAGAAGATGGGACCACAGGGATACTTCCCACCCAAGACATTTGACAATCTTGTGAATGCTTTTGAAAGTTATATAAAAATTATGCAGTTGAATGGACATGGAGGTACTTTATCAAACAATAAACTTAAGATTTTGCTAAAGAAATGCACTAGTCCCTCCATTTCATGTGATACCACGAGCTTACTCCATCGATTGCAAAAAGCAGCTGCCGACAGTATTGTTGTAGGGAAAGGAAAGAATGCCGAGGATAGGAGAGTAAAATGGACGACTTACTACAACTTGAAGACTTGGTTTGATAGTTGGCAGGAGGAGTTGATTGAATTGGGTTTTGCGAACCTTGATGATGAGAATAAAGTTGTCATTCCGCCCGACAAACTGGAACGCATTCTCAATGTAGACGAAACTTGTCTGGTACTAGATGGAAGCAAATGCAACAGAGGTGGGAGACCGGAGGTTATATTTTATTCACCTTATCTTCCAAACCTGGGCAAAGCAACAATAAAGAATAGTGCAACTACAACAATGATTGCCGGGAGTACTGCCGCTGGAGAACCAATACCGCCACACTTCCAGTTTCAAACACGTGCACAATCTGTTGAAACCCAAAGTGTAAACATAAATCTAGTGAGGTTCTTACCCAACATAATAGGAAAGTTTGGTGCAGGTGAAGAGAAGGAGTGGCCGGTGACTTTTGGGTTTAATGCAAAGGGAGGGATGGACAATGAGCAGTTCAAGGAATATTTTAAGACAAATATTGCTCCTTTGTATCCTGATGCTGATGATAAAGCGGGCAAAAGGGTGATGGTTAAGGTAGATAGTGGTCCAGGAAGATTAGAGATTGATTTTTTAGCGGAGGCACGGACATCAGGTTTTATTATTTACCCTAGTGTTCCTAATACAACGGCAGTGACACAAGAGACTGATCAATCGTACGGTCCATTCAAATCCAAATTTGCTCAAAACCTAAGAGCCTTATCTGATGCTCGAATCAATGGAGACTTTCCAACCTCTCTTCTGCCATGGATGGTGGGATTGTTAGTTTTTGGAGGCACCGACCCAGTATCCCAGTTTGTTGTGTCAGAATCTGCCTTTGAATTTGGTTTCAGCCGGGAAAAGAATTTGAATGCATGGAGCAAGTGTGGTGCGGCACCACTGACAAGATGTTGTCTTGAAAATCACAGCCAGGTAAGGAGGGAGATGGGAGATGACGACGATGCAACAAATAAAATGATGCAAGATATCCAGACCGCCAACGACATAAGCACTCACTTCCTAATGGCCCATGGATGAAACATTCAAAGCAATGGTGAATAAAGTCAAAACCTAATAATTCGGATATTATGCCTATGTCACCCCTTACTGAAGTTCTTGAGCCACAGGACAACATGGAGGAAGCCGAAGGAGAAGAAGACAACACAATTCATGAGGTGGCAATGTAGATTGATAAAATAAGTGAAATTGTCTTTCAAATATCTTACCAATAGGGAAAACGTCAAATTTCCAACACACCATGCCTCGACCAAAAATGTAACAAAATTGGCATGATGGTGGAGGGATTCAATCTCCCACAATACAATGAATTGAGGCAATTGCGCTGGGAATATTGTTGTCGTGGATGTGCCCATGGATTATGCGGTGGCGGAAGTTTAATATCTGTAATGGTTTTTGTGTGGTAGGATGAATTCTGATGATGCAGCAGAAATTGTCATGGTGGGTGAGTGTTGACGCAACATGTGATGTTTTTTACATGATACGTATGAGAAAAAAATGTCACGCGTCAGGACTACACTTAAACTTGTAGACAACAGATGATACTGGACTACTAATTGAAGATACCACTCTGCTATGAATGACCTGGCACATTTTCAAACTTCAGTTGTCAGAACTCTGTTTGCCCCAGGAGATAAACACTGCCAAAAGTGGAGATCAGGGAAGGCAGTACTTTTTTGCTTTGTTTGCCAAAATAAGCAAAGAGCTTGAACAAGAGAAATAAATTTTGGGGCTGATCTGAGGGAGTCAGAGTGAAGTACTGCCCAGTCCTGCACGAAAATGATAATGACTAACAATGCCCTGCAGTCCTCTCTAGCAATGGAGACTAACAATCTAAATCAAATGTAAGGTTTAGAACAATACACAATGCTAATATTAGGTCTGCCTTGCTTGTCACTCATCACTTATCACATTCATCATGAACCCACACACGACCAGTAGTCATATGTACTTATTTTCCAGTTAAAAGTCATTATGACTCTTTTCAATCCCACTTCAGTCTTAAATTCTGTACAGGTTGATTCCCATGTCAAACCTGCAGAAAGGTCCCTCACTGCACACAAATTGTTAGTAAGGCTTTTGTTACTGTTAGTTAAACTGTAAGCAAGCTTTTTTCACTAACAGAATAGCTAACA
>JALLPD010000640.1:0-14937 GCA_036940065.1 Cyclotella cf. meneghiniana
CAGAATAGGTAGCTCCACCAAATCAAGCATCAACTTACTAATGGGACAAAAATTTAATTTATGAACAAATGTTGTATAAATGGGAGAAAAGTGATACTACATTGTACTAAAGTGTCCATGTTTTTCAAGTTTTTTTAACAATTTACCATAAATTTGTTAGTTGTCAGAGGAGACTTTGCTTACAAATCTCAAAGTAACAATTTTTTTATTCTTCTGTGTCCCTGTTTGCTTATTTGAGATTGACTAGCGACCAACTGGTGTGGTTACGGACAGACAACAAGCTACAACTTGTCAGTGCCGAATGCTGTTTTCAACAAAAAAAACTGGGTGGTTCAGCACTATCAATGAGTTGTGAGCAACCACCAATATTGTTAGGTTACGTTGCTGGCGCTGATCAGTAAAATCAGAGAAAATAGGGGTATAATGCTAAGGAATTTCTTGCCACCCACAAACATAGCAAAACATGGTCACTCTAATGCACGAATTTTCACAGAGAGTAACAAGTAATAAGTGAAGCTTGAATGATGTGTATGTGTTACTGCTTCAATAATTATCACATCATTATGCACAACAACAAATTATATCCCACTGAGATTTCCGTGATGATCCTGATCCATAGTTCTTCTGGTGATGGCTATGGAAAATTCTATCAAGATAAAAATTGTACCTGATAGAAGTTTGATTCATGTTAAAAAAATTAAAAGCTACAGGGGATATTGACCATTTAAGTTATATCCTTCAAGAGAAGTTGTACTCCATTTTTGACAATATGTCAAAATTAGAAAATATATGGTCAACTTTCTTTATTCTATTTAGCCTACTCATACCTGCATTTTAGAACTTCTCAGACACAAGTAATATCACTCAACTGATTCTATGTAATGTGGTATGTTAGATATTGAAACATGTACCACTAAACAGTATAACTGGACATGCCAACAGTCAATATTTCCATGCATACCATAGCAATATGTCTCTACCAGAGCCAAAGTCATTAGCAACAAACGTATGCCCCAAAGGTATGTTCTACTCATGCACAAAGCCGTTTTGGTATACAGGAGGAAGTATACTTTGAAGAATCCAAATGGGCTGATAACCAGGCATCTAGGCTCTGGTTAGCAACCATTGGTTCTGGCTACATACAGATCAGTAGTATGAGTACTTACATAGTACTAAGTCATGATTAAGATCTTATTACTAAAGGTAGCCACATCAGAGTAAATGCATGGCTACAAGACAGGAGTAGGATATTTGGAGTGATGCTGTTCGCTGAATACCTTTCCAAACCATATGTGATATTCTATCATCTGGGATACAACTGATATGTGAGAAGCATGTGTAGAACATAGGTGTTCAATATTTTGAGGTTGTGCTCCCAAAGGTATGCAGATATGCATCAGAGAGCTGTGGTGTGGACTGCATGTCCTTGGGAACTCCTCAGACTGAACCCAAGAGCAAAAAGAGAGAATTGATAGTAATAAGTCAATTAGATTGAATTCATAATTTTCACTTCTTCAAATTATAGTTTGAATCTATGTTAAGCACCTACATAACTGTAGGTCACTATTATGAAAGTTCTTACAGGCGGTGACCTACGTCCAGCTTCAAGGACATCCTCCCAGTTTGCCTCTGCAAAATGATTATGTCTCCAAGCCTCCAAATTCAGGCCCTCCATCAGGCTCTGAAAGCCTTTCAAGACCAGCACTATTGCCACCAAGGTCCAAAGAGAATTGTCCCTCAAGAAGACCCCCAAGACTTGATGCCTGCTGCTTCCATTTTCAAGAAAAACAGGCTGCACTTGATGAGTGCTACACTCAACTTTTCTGAGAGTAATGAAAGTACTTGCAACAAGTGACGGCAAAAGGCATCTTGTGAGTCATACAAGAAACCAAAAAAGTTACTGTGATGTGCAAGGTGCAATCATGATGGAACAAGCGAAACTTATGCAAAGTGTGAGCACAATACTCACCGCAATCCATGACGCCAAAGTATTACTGAGAGTTGCATGTGCAACTGCATGATCAGCAAAGAGTGATGCAAAAAACACCATCCATGACAATGGATTGCAATGAGCCATGCAAAATTGCAAATGCAATTGTGATACTGCACCAGCAACATGACATGCATTGCCTACCACATTACAAATGGTGACAAGCAATCACAACAGACTGTGTGACTTGCAAGAGCAACCATGAATAATGCCAGTTAATCATGATGACAAAGATCAGTGCAAAGCAAAAGTTGACTGCAATTATGATTGCCAATGACTGTAGGTGAAAAACAAAGTCAAGCTTTGAAAACAAACTTGACAATCAACCTATTTGTTTGCTTAGTTGAAAGCAAAGTTGTCACTAGTGAGTGAGGACACCACTCTACATCATGATGAGCATGGAAAATTTGTGGAGTCTGAACCAACTTGACAATCAGCCAATTAATGTGTCTCCTGAGTTGGAATAACAACCCTGCTGGTCCACACAACAATATAACAAAATGTTTGTTGCTGCTGTTTAAAATATCAACTCTTCATCACATTTTGGAAAAATGTTAACACTTCTGTCTTGGTCAAAGACATTGCCCTGAAAATATTCTTTGCATTGTTAATAAATAAAACCTTAAGTCAAAGTCTGAGTCAAATGACCTTTCTGCCTCGATTCTTTTAAAACTTTCTCTTGATCATGATTGGAACAATTGAGTGTGAGCAAATTAGTTTGATGAAACAATATGTTTCCTTTTTTATTGCTGGTTTAGGTTGAGACACCTACCAAACATGACTAGTGCTTGGATTGACACTATTGCTTTTCCTGTTTAGGAAAAGTTGTTAGTCATGGTGATTTGTGTCTGATACTGGTACAGTGCAGGAAACTTACCAATCAAGGACTGGCCTTCATGTGTGAGTGCTGCCATTGTTTTTCCTGTCAAAGGAAGAACTAAACATGAAAGATTGTTAGCCACAACATTTTATGCTTTTCTTTGCTGTGCATGGTACAGTTTGAAAAACTTATCAACAATATGAATGACACTTGAATGTTGTTCTCTGCTAATAAAACAAAGTATTGCTAAGCATGACAATAACATGTTCTAGCCATCGATCTCTGGAGTGGAAACAGTTGCCAAAAACAAATACTGTTCTTATTGACACTTTTGTTACATATCACAGTGCGTTTGAAGCAGCTCCCTGCCTTTGCACATTAAATAATTCCCCTTAAAAACAAGCCAGAAAGCCTTTCACTTTGTGCACTCTCCTGAATAGGAACAATGGAGTATAAGCAAATTGTTAGAAATAAAAACTTGTTGCAAGAGGTGTAAACTTGCTCAGCAAAGTTCTTTGCTTTTGGCTGAAAGAAACAGTTGAACAAAAGGAATTTTCAATGTAGTAATTCATTGGTATAGTTTGATAAGAAAACTACCTGACAACATCCTTGACCTTCAGAATTGAAATCAAGTCTATGTTACTTTATGTTTGTTCAGTTTTGACAAACACAAGCATCATTTTTTATTCTGTATGAATGAGTCTTCATCTGCAAGACATCATCTGCAAGTTTCCCAGTCCATAATTGTCTTGTGTACAGCAGCTTGATAAAGCCTGTCATTACCTTCCATCAAAGTGATGTGTGCTCAAGCTGCCACCACTCATAACAGTAGCTTCATTGCTAGAATAAGCTGTAAGCTCTTGTACCATAAGCGATAATACCCATTTGTTTGGCCTTGTAAAACAGGAGAAGTCAGACTGACCGTCTATATTACATTAAAGTACTCAGTTCCTATGACCAGACAATCATGGTATCTTGCTCCTGATAAAGACAGGCGCTGATCTATTTCACTTAATGGAAGCATGATAAGGACTGACTTCTAGTCGACCTAAAATATTCCTCTGCTCTGACCATTGAGCCATAGAATTACTGATCAGCTTGTTGCCAAACTAGACAGCAGGCCATGATATACAATTTAACTCAGTACAAGCAATGTTGACCAGATTTAAAAACATTCATTGGCATCTCCTTATTTATCTGCCAGTAAAACCAAGGCTATTGGTCTTTATTGCTTCACTGATCCATGTAGCCTTACAACAGTGTATCTGTGTAGATGATGTAAACACAGCATGCCCATTTGGCCACTTAGAGCATAGACAATATTCTGTTGTTTAATACTAAATTCCACTCTTCAAGGAATGCGTCTGAAAGACAGTACCTTAGTAAACATACCAAAAAGTTATTCCAAGTGTTCATGTAGAAATACTTCACCTTATCAAATTCATAGTGCCCTGCATAGAAATTGTTCCCATGAATACTCTGTCCACATTGGACAATCAAAAACACTCAATCAAACATCAAAGCAATGCCAGATTGACCCAGCTCTTACTATCACAAACATATGGTTGTGAAACCAAATCATTAATTCTCTTTTCACCACTTGTTTGCTCTACACATCTGGTTGTTCATCCTTGTCACTCACTACATTGTGTCGATATCATCCATGCAGGTTTTTGATGAACAAGTCAGCTTCAGAACATATCAACATTCCGATATGCCTGTCTAGCATAACAATATGCAAGACTCCCAATGGGAATTTGCTGCATTGTAGATTATGTCACCCTGGACTACCATGGAAAATGTTCAAGTTGCCGACTTCTCAGTCATGTTTTATTCTGAATGGCTTATTGCCTCACTTCATTGTTGTATCTACAACATTTGCTACTCACCATGATACAGTGAGTACCTTTCAGCAACAGCATACCTCTTACCAAAGAGTGAAGAATAACGTTGTTGTAAGATCTTTACCACTGTGATGACACCGTAAATAGATCCTTCCTTGTGAATAATCTTCATTGCTTATTTGCCACATGGCTTAGATCACAGAGGGGAAAACCCATAGCATCCTGTTGAACAGGATGGCACAATACACCTTTTGGACTGATGAGTCTATGTGTCAATGGGATGATGAAGACAAAAAACATCATTGGATTTCAAGTCACGATGATTCAATACATGAGCCATGTGCTGATATTTGCTGAATAAAATCTTGTCCTACCCAAGAGCAAGTTTGCCAACTATATTTCTAACTTCAAGTCAGGCAATTGTGTACACAGAGTCCATGATGAACTGACATAGGCCAAGTATCAGCCTTTTTGAGTCCCCATAGATACCAAATTAAAAACTCCCAAGTAAAAGAATCATCCTACTCTCCCAAGAGAGGAGGGATTGAAGGAAACAAGATCCATATCTTTGGATCTTGACCTAAGCAAAAAGTATTACAAAGTAGAAGACAAGGAAGCAGTCAATATTGTTATACTTTTAGGCAGATGAATATTTTATGAGATAATTTAGGGTAAACATGAAGCACCACAATACCATGATGAGGCAAATGTGCTTCATTGTGGAAAAATAAAACTGTCTAGAACTCTACACAGTTTTGGTATGTTTGTATTGATGACACAAGAAGATCTGTGTAGAGTTCTACTTGCTTTGGTATGATCTCTTTTTGGATCTGGATCCTTTCTCAGAATATAAAATGAGGAGGGTCATAATCCTTGCGTTTTGCAATAAATGTTTTATAATTGTGGGATGTTGCACATCTCCTGAAAAATGAAGGCTATCTTAAAGTCTACCTTAGGATACTTTTGTAGATTAGGTGATTGGCCTATGTCAAGTAGTAGTAAAAGGTTTATTTTCATAAGGAATAAATTTTCAATTAAAAATTGATGTTCTTTGTAATTTCAATACATGTTATCAAAAACACTTTGAATGTAATCCCATTTCAATATTGCATAGTCAAAACCCATGATTGAAAGGAACTTAGGTATGAATTCCATTATTAAAATGTTGTATATGAGTCTTTTCTAGTACATATCCCTCCAAAAATATATGCATCCAATGCATCAGCTCATGAGGATTCTTGCAAACCAGGTTACATGATAGGGCAAAGTTGATAGTCTTTGGCATACATCAGACATCAGCTGCAGGGGTATATTTGTCCATGTTTCTGTCCTTCAAAACCACTATTGCCTGCCTTTCCTGACTTTTCTTGTCAGGCCTCTAGATCTTGCTGTCCTCATTTGCAATCATTTTTTAATAATTGCCTGTCTATGTGTGGTGATCATCATGATTGTTTCTATTAGACAAAAGTTAATGTTGTATGTAGCAGATTAGCTTCGACTTTATTTGATACAAAGCATTGACTCACCTGTGCAAAGTTTCATACCTGATACCCCACTGTCTTTTGAGGGTATTACTTTCTTTCTCATGCATAGACAGATGAGATGCATTCAATGCTTGTTTGTTTACATTGTTTGTAGAAATGGCTGGAAATAATTGAATGGTTATCCCTGCAACTGCCGCCTTGATTTTTGACCTGGTCCATTTTGCAATACCAAGGCTTCTTTGTCATTTATATGATAGTCCAAATCATCATCTTGAGCAAGCGTCATCAGCTTAAAAGCCCATGGAGTATTACTTTTGTTCTGAAGACCAAAATTCAACAAATTATCAATATCATCTCTTAACAAATCTTTGACATCACAGTTTACATAGTCAAGGCAAATCTCATGAAAAAGACAGAAGCATGTCCTAGTTGCACATCATCTGTAAGCCTTTTGTATGAATAAAGATACATGAAATTGGTGTGACCATCTAACACTCTGATAAAATACCACAAAGATGTAGTGATAGATAATTTTTTCCAATGTTTGAGTCAAAGTGACATCACACACAATGTCCTTCTTATGACAAAACTCCTGTAAGCTTGTTGAATCTGAACTGTAGCATTGGACTACACTTTGTGTTCAATGAGTTTTCTCAATATGTGCTTCATTGGAATGAACCAAGTAAATCAGCTAAATGCAAAATTTTGTGAGAGGATTTACAGGAAAAATGGTTTGGTCCTGCATGGCAATCTTTGTGAGCAGATTTGATTGATTCAGTCACTAGGATGAAATCAACTCTCATAGTTCTGCTTGTCACTGCTATCTTTTCACTGAAGGCAGGGTACCAATGATGATTGTTGAACTACAATTGCAAACAGAACAAGTATGAGGTGAGACATTTAAAGAATTGGGCAGATCTAAATGGAATGAAACCCAAGCCAAGAATGTGTTTGCTCTTGCCTTGATTGAAAATGCTTCCTCTGTCAAAAGGACCTGTTGCTAGAATATCTAACACAGTGCAACTGTTTCCATCTTCCATATTGTGACAATGAACACCATAATGACTTGATGTTCTTCCTAAGCATTTTTTTGACAAAAGCCTTTCTTTTGCTTTCTTGATTTTGTGAGCAGTCACCCCGAGCCTCTCCAAACTCATCTGTTGTGTCTGCTAGTGCAATAGGCCAAGAATCTGCTTACGCTTGAAAGCTCCAGGAGTTTCCAGCTGGAACTCCTTAAGGCCCTTACCCAGATATTAGAGAATATTTGGATAAGAGGAAGTAATAGTACTTCACATCACAAAAAGTATGACTTCAGCAAATCTGAATTGTTTTTCACAGAAAAACACTTCACATCACAGGAAGTACTTTACATCAGTATACTTCACTTTACAACAAGTATATTTACACAAAAATACTTGATGTCACAAGTAAGTTCCTTCACTGAAAAACCTCACATATAATCAAACTTGACTGGAAAATGATTATCATGTAAAAACATGATAGAACAAGAGGACTGATAGTTGACAGTCCTCATTTATAATCACTTAAATCAACTTATAATTTTCTTTTTATCACAGAAGTAACTCATTTACATAGCCACACTTACTTAAACTTTTTTCTACAAACCGCTTACGTCACACTCTGGGTTGCCTTCATCCTTGGCTTGGTGCACTGTGATCCCATTTTTTTCTCCTTTGACCAATCTTGGTTAGTCTGCAGTCACCCCAAGACTCCATCATTTCCTTTCCTTCCTTCTTGGATTGTCATGTTGTGATAATACCTTGAAATAGTCTGGTTTATTGTTATGGCCATCATCCTGGGTGTTATAATTTTGATTGTTCTTTGCCCATCCTTGTCATTGTTTGGTACCTCTTTAATAACAGTTCTACCAGCACCCTTTCAATGCTGCCGAAATTCATTGGAACCCACATGCTCATCTTCCTTCAGTTCTAGATTCTGCCGGCCTTCAAAGTCAGTTGATTATTGTGGTCAGGCTTGCTGCTTGGAATACTTCAGCCAAAGTTCATTCAGTATATTTTTCAAAGTTGATGGGCCATAATAATATGACCGAGGATCTTTGTACCATGGTGTTGGTCCAGCAGACTATTCTTGATTGGTTCAAGAACTAGTGCAAATGCCATGATATTGCAAATATTTTTCAAGTTTCAGATTTTTGGAGTTTTTTAATTGTGACATGGTAGCTATTACCCTTCATCAGGATCTTCTGTCTCACTACAAGTCACTGTCTACTCAGACTGTCTTGCAGCACCAGTCTTTTGTGAAAGTGTGGATGAGCCAGACAGATATTGAAGTTGTGAGTGGGCCTTTCAAGTGCTTGAAAAATCAATCTCCTCTGAGCACCTCGTTCAACTTAAATTATCCTATTACATACTATCTCCCTCCTTCCATGGTGGCCTTACTCTCTTCAAACTCTTTGTGGATAAACTTGATGCAAAAACCTATGAGAACAGTAAGCTTCTCCAGAATTACATCACTACTTTTTGTTCTGATGGGATTCCTGTCAAGAATATGGCTACTACTGCTGCTTCCTTCAAGGCAGCTGCAAAATACTGTCTTAGTCTGGTCTTCCTATAGACCTCATCCAATGCACCTCATTCAAGGCACCTTCTTTTGATCTAGTGAGTAGTTTATGTCTACCTGCACTGTGCAACAGGGTTCTACTGAATCACCTATGTTCAAAAAATGTGCTCATTCAAAGTTGTCCAATGTTCTTGCCCTGCTTGAATTATTATCTTTGAAACCTGGTAAAAAGTATGAAGGTCTTTATGCCTTGTTGGCATGGACAAGTTTTTCTTTCAAAGTATGTTCCTTCAATGCATCATTGTAATGAGCTCACCTTTATCTGGTGACTCCAATCCTCCCAAAAAATCCTGGCAAAGCTGGTTTGATAGTTCTGCAGTAAACATCATCCAACAAAATATTATGATGATCTGGGCATCCACAAGTGGTCAAACATTTTTTTCTGCCATGTATTCAGTTTAAAAAGCCATTGTTGGTACTCCTAATCCTTGCGGTTTCAAGAAAGTGGTCCATTGCAAATTCATGAAGAGCATGCACCAAGAACTCTTGGATAATGTCTATGCAGGGAATATCAATGATGAGTTACTGGCACATAGATGGACAGTACTTTACAACAGCTTTCAAAATGATTAAATTTCCCATCATTCCCATGCAGTCATCATATTTTTTTATGATTTTGCCAAATACAAAAATAATGTGAACTGTTCCAGAAGTGTGCCTTTTGATAACTGGTGAAAAAGATGATGCCAGTATTGTAAAAAGGGTTTTATGATATTCCTGAGTCCTCCTAACCTAAAAATACCTTCTATATATGCATTAGAATGCACATTTCCATCATCTCGCCCCCCCTTTGTTGTGGTCAATAAAAAATTATTTTGAACACCACAATCGATGATGATGATGAGAATGATGACAACAATAACCACCCACCCTCATCAAACAACCCCCCTGCCCTCTCTAAAGGTCTTCATCCCCTTTGTTTTGATCCCATCTTTATTGTGGCAGCCTCCTTGATAGTGTCATGGTTGCAAAGGTCTTTGTAACAGCAACTGCAGTGCAACCATGATGCTGTGCTTGCACTGAGCTGTGAGCTCTGCAAAATTGTAAACATGATCACAATACTGTGCCCGCAATGGGCTGCAAACTACACAAGCCATGATGTCCTTTGAAAATTGCAAAAGTAACATACAATTGCAATGAACTATGCAAATTGTGGAGAGTGACTACAACAATCTCTGGTTGATTGTGGCAACAACACCCGAGACAAAATGAGGAAAGTAGACTGCGCTGATACCTGGTGCAAACTTGGTAAAATAATCAATTTGAATTTGAAAAATATCGCAATCAACTTTTTTGCTTTCAGAGTTTGAAAGCAAGGTTGCCTCTGATGAGAGAGGATGTTCATCAACATCAGGAAGGAAAGATATTTGCTGGGTTGACAAAAAATAACAATCAGCCATTTACTGTTGCTTCTGGAGATTGAAAGCAACAATGCTGAGTCCTTTTATTATGTGAGGTTGGCATCAAAACAGTGGCTGGCAATTACAATGGATAAAGAAAGTTGAATGCATTGATGCTTGCCAACTTTGATTGAAATGTCATGTTGGATTAAAAATCAACAATCAATATGTTATAATTTACTACCATTGGTAGCAAAGTTGTTATGCATGATACTATAACAAACAATCTAGTCTGCTTGTGTGTTTTTGAAAAAATCATAATTGCAGCTGACTCAGAAAGACCATGCCCAAACAAAATAAATATCTGTCCACATCACTACAAAAACTAAACAGTCATCTTGCTGATCACTGCTAAAACCTTTTGTATAGTATGAACAAGCTCAATAATCAACCTATTTTGGTCTTTCAAAGCTTGAAAGAGAAGTTACATGGGTTGCTCAACAAAAAAAATGCTGTTCGTTGTTGACATAGCTCTTGCTGGCTAAGAGCTTTAACACTGAAGAGCCAACTCTATTGGTACCACATGTTACAACAGTCTTTGACTATCAGCATTTCAAACTAAAAATTATTTTTTTAAGAATAATAACCAGGTTTGACATGTCCCAAAAGAGTTCTAAGAGATGTAAACTGCAACGTGGTGGCTAAATTGACGGTTTGTGTTAATTTGTTGTATTAGGGTGTTCAACACATGAAATATGATGACTAGTGGTGGTCAACATATGAAATTTGATGACCAGAAGGAGTATTAAAACAGTGGAGGCAGGAATGACTTTCTGGTGAAAATCAGCTGAGCAGATGCTCAAAAACAAATTTAGACAATCTTGTTGCATACATGACTCTCCCATTATAACTAGATGCAAGCAGGTGAGTATTAATGTAGGGAAACACAAGTTAGCAACCTAGCAACAGCACACAAGGGGTGGTAGTCAATAGCAAATGACTGGTGGAGGCTAGCTATGAAGTATTTGAGGAAAATGTGCTTTTTATGCAATTTAGTGGTTTGCATGTACCATCCTGGTCCTGAGCAGCCTACAATATATGGTCAAGAGTGACAGCACAGTTTAGCATCCCGCTAATTAACGGTGGCAATTTTGGGCCATTGCTGTGTGTGCTAGTCAAACTCTAGTTATAAGTGGATATTTGACATAGTAACTCTGTAGTACACTACTTAGATATGTGAAAGCTAATTCCATGCTTCTGTAAGTTAAGTCATTTGACGACCTATGAGAAAAACATGAAAATGACAGCTAATTAGTAGTTATGGGTGGTAAAATATTCAAGATGGCACTGCAATTATGGCTGACTACACCATGAGTGTATTACACTCCTGGTAACATTGCTGACACCATTGTTGGGTAACAAGAACAGCTGTTGATAGGTGACAACCACCAACAATTGATGGTCGGATGTCAGTGGATGACACATGAGATGAGTTTTCAATTACTTTCTCTTGTTCACATGGATGCCATGACTAACCACTTGATTAATTTAGTAAAAGTGGTAACAAAACAAGAAGGAGTTTAGAAGAGGTCAAAAATTCTGGTCTTATGTATTATGTGGAATGAATTGTTTTTGTCCATTCACAAGCTTTTGTATAGCTAACAGAAAATATCATGGGAGTAGGTGTTGAGAGGGAGGCTAGTAGCACCCTTCTCTTGCTACTCGCATTGTGAACAGTGGAGGAGAGGAATATATTTGTGTGGGTGTTTTGCTTGTGCATGTGGCCATTTATTGATTATTCTTTCAGACCTTCATTATTTATCAAGAGTGTTGGGTGGATGGGAGGAGATAAGTGAATAAGTAGCTTGGCAGACTGATGTAAAGCAGATTGTGGGAGAGGAAGCTGCTGCTGCATGAAGTTGATGTACCTCCTTTACTTTCAAGTCCTCCTGTCTCTCACATTGTTCTGACCTTCTTCATATAACATCTGAGGAGTCAATCACTCCTCACATTGACCAGGATACCATGCTTCTCCTCCATACTTGATTTGCTTACCTGGCCATGATTGAAAGGATGGTCCGGCTTGGGATCAACAATACAGTGCTGGAAACTGAAAAACAAGTTAATTTGTCTCTTGTCTCTTCCACAGCCTGCATTATCTCCTTCTGATTCTTGGGCACAACTGCCTCCATCAGTGGCTTATATTGGTGTCGGTCACAGTTCTTGCTGTGGTATGACATGGATTTGACATCCCAGTTTGTTTCTCTCTTTCAAGTTAAGTGGAACCATCTTGGGACAGACTTTTGTTCTGGCAGATTCAATAATTTCAATGGCTTCATCATCATCATCATTGACAAACAACTGCATGTTTAAAGGAAAGCCCAGAAAGCATGATGCTGATATCTCTTCCTGCAGTCAAGCTATCAATAGACCTCATGTCAAAGAAGTGGTGACAGGCCATGGAAGCCGAACTCTTTGCACTGGAGAATGATCTCCATGCATGGACATTGGACAAGCACAAACCATCAATGAATGTATTTCCAATGACTTGTGCTTTTCATCTCAAACACTTTCCAAGTGGTCTTGTCAAGAAATTCAAAGACAGATTTTGTGCTCATGGTGATATGCAGGTTGAAGGAGTGGCCTATTTTGAGACATGGAATCCCATGATTAACTTAACAATGGTTTGAACTATGATGAATCTTGTGACCATGTTGGATTTAGTATCTGCCCAGGCTGACATCACTGCCACATTTGTCCATGCAAATCAGCCATCATGAGCACATCTATGTTCATCAAGCAGCTGGTTTTCAGTGCTGTGGTGATTATGTTTACAAGCTCAATCACCAAGTTTATGGTTTGAAACAGTCATCCAGGAGCTTCTTTTGCAATGAATCAGATACCTTGAGGCTCAAGGTTTGGTGCCTTCTGAATTAGTCCCTTGTTTATTCATCAGGAAATCAGTTATGTCGACAATCTTCTATTCTATTCTTACAATGCTGACAAGATTGACCAACTCATCAATAAACGTATATCCACCAGAATTAGTATTCATTGTGAAGGCACTGTCCAAGATTTTTTGGGTGTAGACATCACATCATATACCACTCTTGAGGACCACCAGATCACTCTTTGTCAGCTGGGCTTAGCCAAGCAAGTTGTTGAGGCCATCAGCTTGTGCAGTGGATATTCTACTGCCATCAGCACTCCTGTTGAGTCTAGTCCTCTTCCCAGGTATGCAGAGGGAGCCCCAGCCTCCTGTGCTTTCAACTATGCTACTTTTGTTGTCGTGCTGCTCTACCTCAGTGGGAATTTCAGACCCAATATTGCCTTCGATTTCCACCAGTGTGCCAGCTTACATTTCAGTCCACTTGTTACCATGAGCTGACATTGATTCAAATTAGATGTCACCTAAAGAGAATCATGGATCAAGGACTTGTTGTGAAACCTTCCTCAACTTGTCATACTGACTGCTACCCAAATGCCAATTTTGCTGTCCTCCATGGTCATGAACTTCCTCAGGATCCACACTGTTCTCATAGCCACACAGTCTATGTAATCCTTGCTGATGAGTGTCCTGTCTTGTGGTGCTCCTGCCTTCAAACCCTGTCTCTGCTATGGAGGCAGAGTATGTTGCTTTGAGTAAGACATCCAAAGATCTATTACCCCTACTGGATATGGTTCAATGAGCTGAGTGCTGCTGTTGGTCTGCCATCAGACATTGGATCTCATCTTCATTGTAAGGTCCATGAGGATAATTTTGGTGCTTTGACCTTTGCTGAGCCTTTGCTGCATGACACCCGATCAAAACATAATACAATAAAGTATCACTGGTTTCATTCTCAGATGTTTGATCCTTCTTGCAATATCACCATTGGAATCAACTGGGCAATATGTTTACAAAGGGCATTTGGCAGCCTTTATTGATGGGCTGCTAGCTCCCTACCCTTGTAATGAACATCAACAGAGAGTATTGAGAGAGTCTCTGTCCATAGGCTGCTTGTTAGCTTCTGGTATTATTCAGATTCTACCAGGTGAATGTGACTCTTGTCCAACCATTCAATTCATTCTCTCTGTCATTGGGAACTTACCTTGACCCTGCAGAGGAAATCAGTATTAATGTCAGAAGCTCCAACCATCATGTTCCATAGCAGAATCATGATTGTTCTGATTGACCATTCATGCTTTTGTGATCTCACACATAGCTCATCACCAGAAGCCTTGCTGTGCAATCATGTTAGAGTAGCAATAATTCATAAATTCATTTTCATCAGTTAAATAAATTGGTAGATTGTGTTTACTACACTGCCACTTCTGTCTCTGTGAGTACCCTGAGGTACATTGGAGCTTTGAGCTAGAGCCTTATCTGTCACACTTGTGAGTATCAGTCTCATTTTCCTCTTGAGAAATGGTGCATTCTTTGTGATGCAACTCTTCCACTTGCAAATGGACATGGCATACGGTGACCGCTTGTTCTATTCCTTGGTACATTGATGATGGTTCAAGTCTTGTTCTGTTGACAACCTCTTTGGCACATAACATTAGTTTCAATCCTGGCAAATTATTGAAGCTAGAATGAACTGTGTTGGATTCTGGGCCAATTGCAGCCAAGAGCCCAAAATAATATTTTTATTTCTTGATGGTGGGTTTTGTGCCAACTTTTCCCAACCAACTGATTGCTGCCATCTAGGATTGTTGTTCCCAATTGTCATTTGGGTTGTCATGAGCAACAAACCAGAATGCAGCTTTGAATTGACTTGTTTTTGCCAAGCATTTTGTTGTGCTCGTAAAATATTTTTCTTAACTTGCTTAAACACTTCCACAGTATTTTATGGTATAGTAGCCTGCTTTGAAAAAT
>JALLPD010000641.1:0-14940 GCA_036940065.1 Cyclotella cf. meneghiniana
ATCCTCAATGCTGCAGTTTTGGTGTTGGCGGGAAGAAGACTATTGGTCTATTGGCATGTTCGCTAGTCGGTGCAGTCCCGATTTTACAACAAAATCATGATTTCTGTTCAATCGCAAAAAAATACTTTTAATCGCCAGAATGGCTGTTTGCTATCCGCTATTCGACAAACAAAATCACAGCCTAACAGGGAGACTAAAAAAAGAAACGACCCACCAATCGAAGGTCCCCAACCAATAGATCACCCACGTCGTATTCAGTTATCTCCCCCGACCTCACGCCCTCACACTGTCCCCTCATGTCCAAAACATCAATTTTCCACTCCTCCCCGCTGGCAACAAACGCAAGATAATTCGCCAATATCTCCTCTCCTGCCGCGATGTCTCAAAGTGTACGATCCGGACCGCTGCGAGCGGTGGGAGATGCCGCACGTCCTTCGGGGGGATCGTCATACAATAGTCTTGCGGTGGGGTATGAGATTGAGAAGAAGGAGATGGAGCGTTCGAGCGAGGAGGCCGGGTCGAGACGATGGGAGGAGGAGAAAAAGAGGGAACAAGAGGAGTTGCGGGTTGTGAAGTTGGCTTTGGAGAAGGGCTCTAGGGAAATGAGGGATTTGGAGGAAAATGAACGGAATAGAGTAGAGAAGGAGACGATGGTTAAGGACGAGGTTTCGACGAACCGGTGGGCGCGGAATAAAACGGATAATTCACAGGACGGGTATGTTAAAGTTATGAATCCTTCGGAATTACACAGCGATTCACGTATGCTCGAAGGAACACCTGTGTATATTCGCGACCCACACTTCTCTTGGGTTCCGGCCACAATTGAATCCCCAGAGGAGTGAGTGATGCAATCGAACTAATCTCCTTTCATTCTCAAGCCAAAACTTACATTTCTGTTCCTCTACTCCTAATTCCCCTCGTCAAAGCGACAAAAAACGAGTGAAAGTACGAGTTCGTCTTCCGTCTGACTGGGAAGAGTGCACCGTCATACCTCCAGGTCGATCCATCGAAAACATGGACTTTGACCAAATCGTGAAGCTCACTGATTATCCCAACAACGAATTGCCGGTACAAAATGTTTTTTCGGCTTTGGATACCGTCGGAAAGAATGACATGGCGGATTTAACGCATTTGCACGAGGCTGCAATATTGTATAATCTGAAGGCGAGACACAGGGAGGGAAATCCTTACACGAGAGTGGGAGATATTATGGTTGCTTTGAACCCGTTTCAGGTGAGGACATTTCATGTTAATTGTGCGTATTCCCACAAAAAATTGGTGAATCTAAGTTTTTTGTTATTCAAACTGTCGACAGTGGATTGATGGGTTGTATTCAGAAGATAAACAGTTGTTTTATGCCAATAACTTAATTTGGCAAGGTACGTAGACCCCTTCTTATTTATTAAGTCGTTGACATCGTTACAAGTTCATCTACTTTATTTTATGTTGTAACTCCAGCATCAGCTACAAAGACTCCTAGGCAAGTGACAAACCAGGCGCATGATGGACCTTTATCCCTCGCGACTGCCGCAACAGAAAAGCAAGCTTTGGGATATGAATATGAAAAGTTAGGAATTCATCCTCACGTTTATGAGACGTCGTCACTGGCTTACCTCGGCCTGGCTCATGATGGAACCGACCAAGCAATTCTTGTGACTGGAGAGTCGGGAGCTGGGAAAACTGAGACGTAAGATGAGCTCGTTTATAAACTTGTATTCACACCAACGATTTATTATTCTCACAATCACCTGTCTCGACCTTACCTGCGCCGAAAGAATAAAAATCGTGATGAACCACTTGGCAACAGTAGAAAGGTCGCGTCCGTTGTGGCCTGAATCAGACAGAAACAGCATTAGTGAGCATGGATCTGAGCAAGTTGTGAACAGGGTTATTCATTCCAATCCCCTATTTGAGTCATTTGGGAATGCAAAGACGCTTCGTAATGACAACTCTAGCCGGTTCGGTAAATTCACACAGCTCATGTTTGATGTTGAGAGTGCCGCCGATGCTGCACGAGGTGGTCGGAGGATTCCTAGTTGCCATCTCGTCGGATCAAGATGCATCACCTATTTATTAGAAAAGTCTAGAGTCGTGAAGGTCAGCGAAGGAGAACGAACTTATCATATTTTTTACCAATTAATGGGATCACCAGACGAATCCAAAGAGAGCATTTGGAAAGAAGGCTTAGTTGGGACTGACATTACTGATTTTTCTTATCTGAGCAGCTCTTTTGGAAGCATTGACGGCCTGGCTAGTGGAGAGAACTGGCCTGAAACGGTAGACTCTCTCGCCATATTTGGCATTTATGGCGATATATTTTTAGACCTGATGCGCTCGTTGTGCGTAATCCTACAGCTGGGAAATATTACATTTGACTCTGATATTTTCGATGGAGAAGAGCGATCGAATATATCGTCAGTGGAAGCCTTGCAGAAGCTATCTGTCTTGTTGGGTGTGCCTGAGGCTGTTATTGAGACTGCAATGACCAAGAGATTCATGGTCACACGTGGTGAAGAATTTACGATCTCTTTGAAAGCGAACGAAGCCAAAGATGGCTGCGATGCGCTAGCTAAAGAAATTTATGCAAGGGTATGTTTGGTTTTTGAAATGACGTCCACGCACTTTTTCTCTTGCGAAATCATTGCTTGCTGGTTACCTCCTTCAATCACATCTTTCCATGGCACAAGGTGTTTGATTATTTAGTGAAAAAGATCAACGCGTACACTAAGCCACCAGGCACACGCACAGAATATGGTACCATTTCCCTGTTGGATATTTTCGGTTTTGAAAGCTTTGCAGTCAATCGCTTTGAGCAGGTACGAAAGCCATCGCGAAATTTCCATATAACACAGCAATAGTATTGTTTTCCTCATCTCAACTTTGCTCGTCATTGCAGCTTTGTATAAACTACGCCAATGAACGTCTGCAACAAAAATATGTGATTGACAATTTCCAGTCTGTGAAGAAGGAATACGAAGACGAAGGTAAGTGGAGCTGGTCACCTAGATTCAGAACGTTTCCGACCTCATCTTCTTACTCTCCTCCCGGCTTGCTTGTCATCAAGGAATCAATGTATTCGACTTTTCTCTGATTGATAACTCTGAGGTGATAGAATTACTAGAAGGAAGACTTGGATTGATTGCTCAACTGAACGAAGAGTGTGTCCGTCCAAATGGCTGTGACGAATCATTTGTGTACAAACTTAAAGTTGTGAATAGCGATTCCAGCTGCCTGTTGCAAGACAAACTACATTTTCCGTATGAGTTTGCAATTCGACATTACGCGGCACCAATAAAGGTAAGACACATTCGGGGGCTGACCGTTGTTTTTGTTTGATGAAACACCAAATAAACATGCTTCTAACTTCGCATTAATTTCCCTTGAAGTATGACGCCAGACAATTCATCGAACGCAATTTAGATAAAATTCCATCAGACTTATTGGTGTGCGCAAGTAAAAGCAAAAATCCTTTCATTTGCGAGCAATTCCAAGTTCTATTAACAAAGTTGGAGGAATCAAAAAATACTCCAGCACTGAAAAAGAGGTCTGAAGCAACTAAAGATCTCGTTACATCTAAATTCAAGGGTCAGCTAACATCTTTGATGACTCTAATCGAAAAAAGTAGAACTCGCTACATTCGTTGTGTGAAGCCAAACAAAGGCATGGTACCGCGAATACTTGATCACGCACTAACTGTATCACAGCTCGAAAGTGCAGGACTCGTCACTGCAATTGTAATATCAAGGGAAAGCTTCCCAAACAGGCTCTCGTACGAACTTGTCATGGAGCGTTTCAAGTTTCTATGCTATAAATACAGTGATATCAAACTGGGAACTGGTGACATAAAGATTGATTCGCAAATACTTTTGAGTTATCTTCTAGCTGGGATTACCGTCAACACTCATAAAGGCAGAGTGGCACCCTTTGCCTGCGGTAAAACAAAGGTTTATTTTCGTGTAGGGGCTCTTGAGAGGATCGAAACTATCAGGCAAGAGTACTATGCAGAGCGTGCCATCCAATTACAAACATGGATGAGAGTGCGACAAACAAGACAGATGTATGCTCGATTGAAAAGAGGCGTGACTCTGTTCCAATGTAATATTCGCCGTTGGATGGCACGGAGAACGTTCGACAAAACGTTACGAAGTGCGATAAGCCTACAATGCTTTATTCGAAAGGTGCTTGCTTCTCTCGAGTTAGAGCGGCGGCAACGCGAACATGCAGCAACTTTGATTCAAGCGAGGTATGGTGGTCTTAAGCCTCTTTCTTGTGGCTGTTTAGTGTCGTATCTCATTTTCCCCTTCCCTTGTTTCAGATGGAGAGTAACGGAGCCGCGTCAACAGTTTAAGGTAGCGCATGCAGCAATTATTAGAATGCAGTCTTTCTTCCGTATGGTTGTGTGTAGAAAAATCTATGCCACAAAAAAGAAAGAACGCGAGGACGAGACTGTTATAGCATCGAGGATGACGATGATTCAGCAAAACTTCGATGATGCATCGACTATTCAAGGGACGGTATTTTCTGTTGACGAGGGTCTTTTAGAGGAGGTAGAGACTATGTTTGAGTTTCTGCGGAAAGAGATCGTGACATTGCGAAAAAAGAACACAACGCTAAAGAAACAACTCGCTGAGTCCGAAGCCGACAAGAGGGTATGTTGTCGAGTACTGAATACACCATCTTTTACGTTGCACTGTGTAATGTTGTCCACAATGCTTTTCTGTGTTCCAACATCAGGCCATATATAGCCATGCCTCGAGCGTTGATCATTCGTATGCACTGTCTAAAATCCGCGTCGAGCAAATGGCGAAGTCAAATACTGCCCTATTAGATGATAACAACATGCGAAGGAAAGAGGCGTCCAAACTGAAAAATGAATTGAAGCTTCAGCAGCAGGCACACGAAGAACAATTAAACCAGATGAGAGCAGATTTCGATATTGCGCTCGCTCATCGTGAAATGGAGCTGAAGAATATGCAGAGTAATCACCATTCTACAGTCGCTTTACATAAGCGTGAAATCCAAATGATCCGAGACGAGGCAGAGCGAAAGCAAGAAGAGAACTACAACGAGATCAACCGTCTGCGTGACGAAATCAAAAGAACTCAGGTAACGGCTCGATATTCTCGATTTGTTGAAAGTTTTCACTATCTCTTTAACCATGTAAGTCGCATCTATTGTTAGGATTCTCACCAAGATTACTTAGCAAAGTTGATGGATGTTTTAGAGACGACCCAAGCAAGCCGTCGTATCGGATCCTCTCCTGTTGATGATGACATTCTCCGCCAGAAAGACTCCGAAATAGCTCGGTTGAATGAGGAAGTTGCCATGCTACGAATGGCTCGTGGAGGGCGTAGTAGCCATGGCGAGAGTGAAGATGTAGAGGGCAATAGAAAAGAGGCTGTAAAATCTATGGTTTACTCTGTGAAGAAGAACCGACAACAGAGAAAGGCACATGTACAACAACTGCAGGCACTGGCAAGTCAGCTGGGGGAGACCATATCATATGGTCATCCATCGCAGATGCAAAATCTTGTGGAATCTCTCAAGGACGCTATTAAGATGGGAGAGCAATCCAATTCCAAGATGGACCGTGAAATGGTGAACATGATCGACTTTTCGTCAATGTATTTCACTCCTACAGCCACATGCGCACCTGAATCTTTCGATGATTTGATTGCTGAAAACCAAAAACTTCGCCGCAAGCTCGAGAAGAAGAACACTTGCAAAAAGTGCGGTCATAAGCGCAGTGACAAGAAAGAGGACAGAAGTCATGCCAGTACAATTGAAGACGACAGTAGCCTCAAAAGAAGTAGTGTGTAATAAAAGAGGGCAGGTGTCAAAGGTCATCTCTTTTTTGACCGAAGCTGGTTGGCAGTTTGTGTCAGTTGTACGATGAGGAAATATCTGTCGCAAGCTGACTTTGTCGCCCCCTAGATTACAGCTTGTTGGAAGCTCAAAAATCTTGTCACTCAAAAAATACGGTTTGATTGCGGAACTTCACGACTTCTTTAACAGAGATGACCTTTTATGCAACTTATGATAAAACGTGATTTCTCAACCACCAACGCCAAATACAATTTACAAAACTTTTTCTGATATTACAACAAGTTAACGAAACATGTGTTCTGCACTGTCTTGTGCTTATTTTCGGGCCATTCAGGCCGCACCATTGGACTTGTCGCAAAAAGCTGCTCACACTAGACCCCGCAAACAAACAATTATACGCCGTCATCTTGTGACTAGGTACAATAATCCTCCTCCTACCCCTGTTCTCATATCACCATATCATATCAAGGCACATGCAAATCCCACTATGCCCCCTTTTCCTAATGATGATGTTGCTATGCTCCCACCATTGATCCTACCCACATGCACTCTGCTGCAGATATTGTCACTTCAACAGCTGATGCTCACTGCTAAGAGTGAAACTTTAGCCAACAATAATGATGAGGTTGCTGCCATGCTCCCACCATCAATTCCATCTTGCTATGGGAATGCCACTGAGACTGCTGGACTCATGATTTTGCTGCAAGATTGACACTGCAGCGATGTGCTCACCATTCTGGTAAAGTCAGAATTCATGGGAGGAACAGAATGATGTTTACAAACAAGGGTTTTCACACAAATACAACTCTCTTTCTCTTCCCACCTGATGATGCTGTGATTGATGCAATTTCTAAAAATATCTTTCTTAATGGAAAAATCTCTCTGATTGCAAGAGAAGCTAATTCAACCTATGCTCTCTTTTTAGACATTTTGCTGCATTTATCCAGATCAGCAGGAATAGGCTATGGCAATGTATATTCTGTGATCATACGCTTTTTGTGGAGACTTTGAAAAGGAATCACATTAAATTTGATGAGATTTATCATGATGGATCACAGCAGAGCATACTCTAAATTGTTCAGTTCAAATGAGAATTAAATAATTGAAAGCTTTGATTGTATAGGCACACCAATTAATTGTTTCAAGTATGTTCTCTGAACAAACCTTATTTTAGAGACAAAAGCAACTAGAAGGTTGATGAATGAAAATAAAAAACCCAAAGTGATACCAGCCAGATCCTTCATTGTTTGTTGTGTTTTCAAATAGCTGGATGTGCAGATTGAATGAGCTGCAACACATTCTTAGTATTCCCGCTAAAGAAATTAGATGAAAGGGTGGTTCAGATCAAGCATCCTGCAACATGGCTGACTGTTAGATAAAGAGTGCACTCTGAACGGCCATTCTGTTTGTGTGGAAACAAACAATAGAATCATCAAGCATTCTCAACTGCTATGGATTAATTGCTTTCAGATTGCACACACCTCCATGCAAATAGTTGTGGATTTCCAATCCTAATTCAAAATACCAAAATGAGAGGAAGAATTGATGCAAGCAAAGAAGTTAGGATGGGAACAATAAGAATATTCCTAGCCCATGAGCATATATGCCCTATAGAACTATTTGTAGCATCCATATTGCTCAGAAAGAAAGATTAGAAAGAGACATAGTAATACCATTCATGAACAGCCAGATTCACAGGCCCTAGGGATTTTTCAATATCATTCACCATTTGTTGCGTGTCATAAATCAAACCATGAACATGCACCATATGAATGAAGTTTTGTACAATTCTCTTTTTGCAGGCAACAGAATTTCTGAAGTATAGAGCAGGGAATTTTTGAAGATGGCAGATGAGAAGGTTTTTCTACATGGTCAGTTGATACTTAGAGTTAGACAGCAGAACTGAGATAGCAGGGCGTTGTTCTGCAGTTGACAGGATTGTGCTTCCATAGAGTAATGGCATGGAACCAGCCTCACATGGGATGAGGACTTTTGCCAAGTAAGGTGATGCAAGGGCAAATGGTTGGTTGAGGAGGCCACATGAAACAAAGAGATGACAAGAGACTGAACATAGGACTGAAATGGTCACTTTTGCTTTCAGAGTCAAGTTTATGTCAGCAATGTCTGTATGGTTGTCCTTTTGGTGTTGTATTGTCTAACAAGTATGACTTTGTTAATGCGACATGATGGAATTATAACCCTTCTCAATGAGGTTATGAGTTACATTGGCTTCAGGCTGATTATGTTTTCAACTTAGTGATATTAAAGATAAGCCAATTTTGCTGTTATTTTTTACTGGGAGAAAGTTTTCTTTATGACACAGATTCAACACTAAAGCAATACCTTTTACATGCTGGACTTGGTGACCTAAATAATGTTCTAACCATTTGAATTGGTAAAATCTCAAGATATATTTCATCATGTATCAGCATGACCTCTATCCTTGCAGATTAGCACACGGGGTTTAACTGTATGGAGCCCAGGTACATCATCTGACAAGATGAGCTTATCTATGTGACTTTGTCAGATTAAACAGATTTTCAAGTATATAGACACACAGATATGAATATCTCATTAGGCGGAGTTGCATTTTACTTCTGACATTACAGTATATTTTGTAGCTTTAAATGCTCTTAAATTTACATTTATATAGAAAAATTTTCAGTCTTTTCAATTCCTGTCATGCAATACAATTCAACACAATAATGGGTTCAGCTCTCCATTCTTCATAAATTTGCATTTCAGATCGAATTTTGTCTGACAAAAAGTAATGGTTTTCTGTACAAAATTTACTTGTCTTTAGCCAACAAAATGTATAAAAATATTATCAAGTGTGGTAGGTAGGAGGATGTAGCAATTGGTTGCTCTTGAAATTTATGAGCTTAATCTATAACTTGAAATTGATGATTGATTGTAGTCAGTCTTCTTGGTGTCACCATGTATTATTATGTTAATTACATGATATTGGTTTTAGATTTCTCAAGACCCTTGATGGATTTCTTATTCATGATGTATTCTGTCAAGTGTGTAGCTGGGCTTCTTGTCCATGACATATGCATGTCAAGTTGTCAGAATAATCTGACTGGGCGTCTGGTTGTCAGGTGATGCACCTGACATGGTGTCAGCGATGTACTTCACTTTTACCTCTGTTGCTAAACATTTGGTTTTTGATATGGCCACTGTTATACAATCCTTAGGTATATCCTTGACTCATATGTTTGGTATACAATCCTTATGTATATCCTTGGCTCATGTTACTCACCCCCATGAATGGAGCAACTAGGTGTAAATGCACACAATAAATGACCTCAATGAGGAAAAAAGTGCTTATGAGCATTGTACTAAGTGTAAGTGTTGGTTGAAGAAAGGGGATAGTGTAACCATTCAAATTTAGTTTATGTAAAGTATGGTGCAACTCTACTAATGATTAATCATACTGATTTTGTTGTGCATTACACTTTATTGTGTGATTCATATGAACTGATGTGATTCTCCAAGAATTGCTTTCATACAGGCTTTCTGTTTTGTGGAGAATACCATTTTTTTTCAACAGTACTTTATCACCAGATTGATAGTCCCACTCAACATGCCCATTGTTTTCATGTGCTGTGTAGCTGTCTGTTTGGCGGGGCCTACATTCCCCTTATTTTTTCCAGTCTTCAAGGAAGTGCATATTAAATATCATGTCTCGTCCAAATTTAGCAGCACCTGGTGAGGCTTTTAGTACTCTGTGATAGGTAGAGCAAATTGTCCATGCATCCTTTGTGAGGAAATCTGCTATGTAATCCGCTGGTTTTATTCCTGCCATATCAATTTCAGCAGTGCATACCATCCCAATGAGTGTTTCATGCACATGCTTAAGTATTGCATTTGCTTGAGGGTTCTTGGCACTTGTTGGCTTATGCTTTAAACCATATTTTTCACATAAGGTTTCAAAGTGAAGTTTAAACTCAATTCCATTGTTGTATGTATATCGTGACTACATGGGTATCAACTAAACAAAGTCCTATATACTAGATTGCCTACTGCTGCTGATGATTTATCAAAGAGGCGTCCTGTTATTTATGTTTATGTGTGTCTATGCCCTGCTGTCTCTCTGTACCCATAGAAATATCACACTCTATTTGTTGTGACACCAGAAATTCCACAATTTTGAACCAACTTGTTGCTGGGTCAATCATGGTGACAAACGTAAGTAATGTTGTGTCCCATCTTTGCCCTTGAGGATGTTTTGTCCAATAAGATCAACACCATTGCCACTCATGGGTTTGTGATTACAAGTTTTGCTGGCAGTTTCCAATATTTTTGCTGCAGCCATTTATTTGTCTGGAAACTATGACACTTTTTGACATGTGATTGGATGGTAGTTTGCAAAACTTTCCAATACAATGACATACACAGAGTTTGTTTGAGATGCTTTGTTCCCATATACTACAAGTAGTGGTGATACCATGCTACTGCTCTATATTGTGGATTCATCGGAATGACCATTTCACCATCGTTACAGAGTACTTTTGTATATTTGACCAGCCGAATAGAATGACCTTCCTTTTCGCTTTTGTTTTAGGTGAAGATCTCAAGTTTGAGATTCCACTATCTCCTTAGTAGTAAGGGGATAGTTTGCATCCTCTTCATTGCAATTGACAAATACAAGGTTCACAGCTTCTTTCTTAATTGACATCAATTTATGTTTTTCCTTTATGATATGATGCCAACATTGGGTAAAGGTCATCCAATTTTTCCTGTCATCCTTGATGGGACCATAATACACTCTTGAAATGCACCTGCAACTGTATTGTGGATTCTTTTTTTATACAGGATGGTGGGTCCATACTCTTTTAAGAGTCACCTTCAGCAATACACGCAATCAGAGATCAGACTTAGAGCAAACTGTATGAGATTTTTATGGTTTGTAAAGACCATCATTTGTTGTACCTATTGCATGCCTTTGAACTCATTAAGTGTTTCAACTATTGATGATATCTCTTGTTTGGTCATGCTATATTTTTGCTGCATCATACTCAGGTTTTTGACCAAACAATGCCAGCGGCCTATAATTCTGAGTTATCACAGCTCCCAGTTGAAGCTTTGAGATGTCTGTAAAATCTCAAAACTCTTAGTATAATCAGCTAGGCTAAGGTAAAATCTTTCATGATTGGCTGTCTTTACATTGTCAAATGCTTGTTGATTAATATCATCCCAATGCCATGGTTTTGTTATTGTTTTATTATCCCTAGTGATTTTAGTCCACACTCACCAATTAAATCAGTGAGTGGGGTGAGCATTTCACTACGTCTTGCCCAAAGATCTCTGTAGTATTTTACCAAGCCGAAAAATCTTTGGAGGTGTTTTACACTCTGTGGTGGTATCAATGCAAGGATCACCTGTACCTTCTTTTGTGGATATACCATCTTTTTTGGGGATATTTCTGTTTCTATGGCACAGAATGACGACTTAGGTGTGTTGACCTTCAAACCTGCATCTTGCAACCTGATCAGACCCTCTTTAATTTTTCTAGACAGTCTTTCATGATTCCATTTTTTGATACACAATAATTCATCAAGACATATTCTTAAGAACTGAAGAGTTGCATTAGTTGAGAAATCTTTGCTTGGAAGATGTCAGTAGAACCTGCAATACCCATTGGTAGTTGTAGGTAAAGGAACTTCCCCACGGAAATAAGGAGGTGAAGATTTTGGATGCATCCTGGTCCAACCCGATGGTATAATAGCCCATATTTACATCAAGAGCTGTGGCATATACAAAGCCTTCTAATGCTTGTAACACTGTACTGATTTTGGGAAATGAAAATGGTTTCCTCACAATCCATTTATTTAACTATCAAAAATCGTTAACAAAGCAAACAGTGCCATCTTTTTGGTTTTATGCATGATGACAATGACCATTCTGATGCAGACTGCCATTTCAATACTCCCAATTTACATAAGCATTCTGCCTCATTTTTTATGATTTTCTCTCATGGCTGACATGCTTAATCACTGAGCAAGTTCCCATAGAGTTCATATGCACTTGCCCTGACAATTTCCATCGTTGACAGGGCTCCTTCTTTTCATTCAGTGCCAACTCATACTCACCTTTGCCTTGGTAAGACTTTGATTGGCTTCAGTATTAGCTGGAGTAGGCCCTTCCACCTCTCCATTAGAATTGCTCTTTTTCAACTCTGTGTCACTGTTTGTGGACTCACCTCTTGCAGTGGCGGAGGCATTCTCAGCCCAGACGATGCCTGCACCAAAACAGGCCATTGTGTCCGTAACATCCTGGTGGAAAAGCACCCCCTGTGATGCATCCCCAACCTCTCGGACCCCAACAACCTAGCCTTTGCTGACCACAGAGAGGCCCCGGACACAATACCTATTGACTGCCCAATTGGAGATGCAGAACGCATTGTGTGCCAACTCCATGGCAGTGCAGGATGCAGTGGAGTTGATGATGAGCACCTCAAGAACCAGTTCCTAAAGCATGGCAAGGCTTCGGCCAAGTTGCACAAAGAACTGGTGGAATGGGCGCTCCGGTTGGCTAACACCGCACTGCCATGGGCCTTGTACCGTGCCATGTGCCAAGGACACCTGGTTGCCCTGCACAAGCAACCCAACATCAGGCCTCTTGGCATCGGCGAGGCCTGGATGCATGCCATCTCCAAGCTCGTCCTTATGCAATGCGGACAGGACGGCACAGAAGCATGCAGAAACACTCAGCTCTGCCCTGGCCTGGAAGCTGGCATTGAAGGCGCCATACACGCATCCATCCAATGCACCACCACCTACGACACCCTCGGGCCTCCTGAGGATGGAATCCTCACCAACGCACAGACAGACAACCTGTCACCCAACACAAGCCCCCCCCCCCCCGACCCCGACACCCAACCCCTGTATGACAACACACCAACCGCCCCCCAGACAGAACCCAACGCCCTGCACGACCCAGAAGTCCACTTCCTCACAGATGCCAGAAACAGCTTTGGCAAGCTCAGCCACTTGGAAATGCTCTGGGGAGTGTGGCACTGGTGGCCCGCAGGCTCGCGCTTTGCCCACAACCTCTACCACCATGAATGCCGCCTGGTCCTTTGTGGACCACCCGGCCCTGAACCAGCTATCCTCCTGAGCAGAGAGGGTGTCATGCAAGGGTGTGTGTGGGGCATGATCCTATACGGATTGGCCTTATGCCACGCACGGAAACCCTCAGATACTCGGACCCCTCTGTCCTTCAACCCTGTTTTGCTGACAATTCTGCCCTCCAACGACCGGCCTCCCGCATCGCGGAATTCTTCCACCTTCTCTGCTGCCATGGCCTGAGCATGGGATACTTCACTGAGCAGGAGAAATGCTGGGTCATCTGCCCTCTCTCCTTTGAACCGCATGCTTGCCAAATCTTTCATGATGCCTCGATACCTGTGAACTACTGCCATGGAAGGTGGTATGTCAGTGGGTTTGTCGGCTCGCGCGTGACAAGAGATGAATGGCTCTCCCCCATGATCCAGAAATGGGTCACGAGGATCAAGCGACCGGCAGCCATTGCCACCAGATTCCCACACTCTGCTTACACCAGCCTAGTCTCCTATCTGAGCGCCGAATGGCAGTACATCTGCCAGATGTTACCAGATGTCGGACCTAGCCTAGTGCCAGTGGAGAATGCCCTTCACACAAAATTCCTGCCAGCAATCCTTGGCATTGCCGGCCCCATCGATGACAAACTCAGGACATTCCTCAGTAATGGAGTCAAGACCGGAGGGATGGCAATCCAGAACCCCACCCTGGCTGCCGCTTCCCTATACTCCACCGCAATGGAGGCAACTGAAATGCTTGCCGGCACCCTCATCCGCAACGAACAGATCAACATCAAGGTGCACCGATCCTGTGTCCATGCTGCTGGTGTTTCACACCGGATAACCCGGTGCAACAGCAAAGTCACCTACCACACAACTCTCATGGAATGGTTGCTGCCAAGAGTCAAGAAACGGATGGAGCGTGCCACCACTGCTGGTGCATGGCTCTCGACTATACCGGACAGATTTTCTGGCACCGAACTTACTAAGGATGAATGGCTAGACAATGACGCCATCAGGTACGGCCAGCATCCTGCCAACCTCCCTGGCCAATGCAACGGCTGTGGCACCGGCCTTATGCTGGAGCATGGGCTCAGCTGCAAGAGTGGCCGGCTTGTCAGCATTCACCATGATGATGTACGAGATGAATGGGCCCATCTATGTGGCATTGCTCTCACTGATTTGCGAGTCGTGATCAAACCTACCCCTTTATATGGTAACGGATTGCAAGCCGACACAAGAAACACCACCCCCACCACCCCGTCCACTGCAAACCCAACCAACGCCCTAGGAGATGAGGCTTGTGGCAATGTCCGGGCACACAGCTTCTGGAACTGTGGACTGGAGACCGTCGTCGATGTTTGCATCTGCGACACAGACTTGTGCTCTTATGGCACCACCTCCTTAAACAAAATCATTGAGCACCACACCAAAGAGAAGAAAGACAAGTAGGAGACCTCCTGCCTTGAACGATGCCGGGACTTCACCCCACTTGTCTACTTCATCAATGGCATGGCCTCCAAGGACACACGAACAGCCAAGCAACGCCTTGCCTGGCTGCTCACAAAGAAGTGGAGCTGTACTAACTTGAGCATGGCCAACTTCATCCGCACTCAGATGAGCCTTGCCATTGTCTAATCAAACACAATCCTCGACCAGGGCAACCGCACAAATCCACTCCACCGACTGGCCTCCACCAATGGAGTTGCTGCCACCTCCAACGACAAATTATGCAATAAATACTCCCCATCCCAATTGATCTCCACCATTGCCCCAACAACAATTGCCCCACCTGGCCATCCCACCTGAGGTATATTTTTTCTACTCCCACCCTCGCTCCAACAACATCATACAAAAATTACACACCCACATGTCACAGCTCTCCGCATTATGATTTCACACTCCAACCCCTCGGACACATCAACCTAAAAAACTACCGCACCTACAAACAAAAACAATGCACACACACACACAAACCAACACTACCTGCAGCTGTCTCTCTCTAACCTGCTCTTGTCTCACTTGTCTGATAGCTGGTAGCACTTAACTAG
>JALLPD010000642.1:0-29654 GCA_036940065.1 Cyclotella cf. meneghiniana
GTTGTATGTGGGAATCCATAATTTAAAAATTAATTCTCATTGTGTGGAATTTTGTGGGTAATATGAAGAGATGTAGCGATGGATGAGTGGGCTCTCGATTGGTGGGCAACTAGGAGCTTGTACCATAGCGGTATCTGTGGACAAATTATGAGAACTTTTACGGGCCATGAGTGGGCGTTATCGCCATATTATTTTGGAGGGTATGGTACTGCCACATATGTGCATTATTTTTCAAAAATAATAGCATCCCTCAATAAACGTTTTAATACCTTAAAGGTAGTTTAGAAGGCATGCCCACCGATGTTTCCCGTGGCAGCCAGAAAGACTTGACAGTCAAGACAGGCCTGATTTTTTTCTCCTCGGCCTGTCATTTTTCTTTTCCCTCTTTCGCCAGCACAGACATCGTTCACAATGTCATCCACTGACAGTGACAAACCATCTGAAATGTCATCGGACGGAGGCCCTCTTCTCGTCGACGAACGCAAGGAGGACGACGCAGTTAGCGGGAATCGCAAAGACGGCGTCGACGAGAAATTGGGGGGTGAAAATGACGTTGGCTTTACGCAAGACGACGACTGCAGCAGCCATGAAGCGAGGAGGGATCAAGTCACATTGCATGGCCATCAAGATGAAAATCCTAATTGCCTCGGCAGTGCCCCGCATTTCGCGTCTTCGCTGAATGATGCCGGGACGTTGAATAACGGGGACCAACGGCGCAATGACAACAGCCAAGACAAGGATTATAAACCATTTTCGAATGACAACCGGAGCCAGGAGCCTGGTTGTAAACCCTTGGAATCGACAATGGTCGCCACCATACAGCCCAACAGCAAGCAATACGAATACGTCAAGAGAAGTTCTCGCGTCAAGTTGCTGATTTCAACAGCATTGCGAGCCGTCGCCGATGGATTTGCTGCGAACGCTGCATCGGGGATGAAACGAGATTCTCGTGATGAACAAGATGACGAGGACTCAAATAAGAAGTCGCGGGGATATCGTCTCATCCATGCCGAGGATGTGGCGCGGGATAAGACTCAAGAATGTAGCACTTTGAGAAGGGTTAGTTGATTGGTTTCACTTTTACATTGTCGTCATTCAAATGCTCAATCGAAATTGATGCTCGTTTCATCATGCAACATAACACCACCGAATCCCTTGCAAGTGCAGAAAATCCAAGATCTAGAGTCCCAAATTCAAGTACTACAACAAGAAAACTACGCCTCCCTCCAGACCGCCAACCAACTACAATCCAAAGTTGACCGTACTGTTGCTGCGTTGCAAATCGCCTCCAAATCCAACGCGGACGCCCGTGCCGAAGCTGATGCCTCCGAAGCCAAAGCTGACTCTCTCTCTCGACAGATGAATGATTTCCATTCTCTTGTCGAGGAGCTCAGGAGAGGAGTGGAAGCGGTGAGGAGCGAACATGATGAGATATCGAATGCCGCTCGGACTGTAGAAGGACGACTGATCCAAGTCGAATCTGAATTGGCAAGGGCAACGAAGGTAAAAATCGACGCAGAAGAAGAGAGAGATGGATTGATAGCACGTGCCGTGGGAGCCGAGCGAAAGTTGAGTGTGTTGACCGAAAAAGTCGAGGACTACGAGCACGAAATCCGTTGCTTGAAGAAAGATATCGCGGAGATGGAAGAGTTTGAAAAGATTCACTCCGATAGAAACCATCGCATTGATAGTGAATTGCATCTTGCAAGAGGGATGTTGCTGGAGGCTACGTCTGCCGCGGCCGAGGCAGAATCGACCGTCACGTCCCTTAACAACGTCATTGAAGAATTGCGCAAGGAAAATGAAATGCTTCACACTCAGATAAAAGACGGTCGCGATAGTCTGTGCAAAGACCGCGCCAAGCAGAATGATGCACTTATCGCGGCTGAGAAGGAAGCTCAAAAGTGGAAATTGAAGTGCGAGGAAGAGGAGGAAGTAATCCGTACTCTGAAGATGGATAAGGCTACCATGGAAAAGCAGCTGGAGCAGATGAACACTCGCATGGCACACTTGGAACGTAGATTGACTGACATTGGTGACGATGACTCCTCGAGATTGGAAACGCCACTGCCACGTTCTTCGAGTGCTGTCACTCCAATGACATCGAGTCTTGGTCTCATCAATTCCTTTGGGGCAAAAGATAGATCTGTCGATTCGGAAGCCAAGACTCAGTTAACATATGTGTCCAAGCTTCCTCTGCGGCAAACTTCAAAATCGCAATATGATACTGCCTCACGCCAGCTAAACTATGCTTCGTCCACAATCTTTCCTGCCGAGGAGAAGAACCACCTCCATGACACCACCACCGGTAGTAGGTTCAAACAAACATCTCATGAAATTTCCGGATTCGTCAAACGCAAAGTGACGAAATCTAACAAATGCTGTCTCTGCAATCAAGACGCTGCGGGAATGATGAAGAATTGTCAATGCGATAATATTAATTGCGATAAGCGTGCTCACATGACATGCATTGCGAGAAGAAATTCAAACAAGAGCATTTCAGCGTCGGCTGTTTTATGTGATTAGTTGTGTCGTAAGCACTATAAAAAGTTATTTCCCGCGATAATTCATTTGCCCCGAATACTGGATCCTTCTACATCTTTCAACAAACGAAAAAGTTATAAACTCTGTATTGTTGATTTACTTGATAAAGATACTTCATTGTGTTCAAATGAGTTTGAGATGCACTTACCCACATGGTAATATGAGCACTTACACTTCTATCAGTTGATTGTATGCCTGTTGTCTCGTCCGTATATAGAGTAGCCGAAAAGAACTTTCATTTCGTCGGAATAACGAATGGTTCTACCTCTGATTGATCCAACCTTCTTACGTCACCCTCCGACATCCCCTCCAGAGTAATGGAACCTATCCTCACACGTACAAGCCGTAGTGTCGGATGTCCCACTGCAGAGGTCATTCGTCGGACTTGACGGTTCTTACCTTCTGTAACTGTTACGGAGATCCAAGACGTGACGCGACGAGATTCGTTGCTGAGTGCTCTCCGGCTAGAAGGAGGAACGCCTGGCGGCAGTGACACTTTCATTTTCTGTTCTACAACATTGCTTTTTCCATTACTATTGTCGAATGAAATATTGATCGGTCGAAGAGTGCAATCCTTATTCTTGTGGCCAACCTCGCCGCATTTGTTGCAGACACCTTTGAATTTTTGTCTAGGTGCCTTTTGATTTGTTGAATTCTTTCCGCCTATCCTGGAAGCATCGTTTGTAACTTCCACGACTTTGGTCTCAAGTAGACGTACCTTGCATGGCAAAGTTGTGTAGAGATTCTTGGATTCGCCAGCATTTCTTTTTTGTGATGGATCTCTCGTAGCCGCAGAAGGCAAAGATATCTTGACTCCCTTTTGCAACTGCTCCATTGCATCTGCAGAAATCTTGCCATTCACTTGCACCCAATACTCCTTTTCTACGTCCTTTGCTCGCGCCCTCTTTGACAATTTACCGTCAGTTGTGAGGAGGAGCAGCCCTTCGGAGGCTTCATCCAATCGTCCGATAGCCATTATTCCTAGAGGTACGGGTGTCTCCGAAATTGAGATGACATCTCCTAGGAGTTTTCTATTCTTTCTTTTGCGATGATTGAATACAAACTGTGATAATACATCGACTGGTTTGTACATTTTAAAGTGTTGATGCGAGTCAACGTGAATGGTGGCATCGTTTGTGCTTCTGTCCTGGGACATCGCAAACAGGTTACGAGAAGTCTTGCACACAGTGGTCAATCTTATTCTTGTCTGCGGAGCAACCTGGAGAAAGAGAGGTACAATAGGTAGAGAGGTATACCTAGTATGGTAGAATGAGATTGGACCTGCTACTAATGGCCTGCCATCATTATTTTTTGTCATTGGACATAAATCCACCAAGTGTGAAACTGTAGGACCGTATTTTACGGTGGAATATGTAGGCCACAGCTAAGGCCCAGTTAATCATCATAAACATACCATACTGTATTTATTGGGGTGTATTTTTTTTGTGTATATATGTTTAGGCAGGTTTAGGCTATCTCTGCAGGCAGAAATTTTTGGGTATCCAAATCAAGTTGCATACGGGCTCAAATGTTGTATTGTCCGTGGTACGGAATGATTTTATCTCTGCAGGCAGAAAATGCAAATAATGTGTACTTGCATGCCCTCCCTCCCGCCATCATTTTTGGGGTTGAAGTCTATTTTAGAAAGCTGAAAGTCTTTTTAGAGAGCTAAATAATGGATTTTTATCCAATTACACTACTCGGTGATACAGGGACAGCTCAAAATAGTTGGCGGGAAGGGGGTATGCATTTTGGGGTATGCAAAATTTCTCGTGACGGGTATGCAACTCAATCGGTCACGAAAACTTGGCGGGAATGCATTTGCATACCCAAAAATGTACTCAAAACCGAGTTGGGTACTCAAAATTTTCTGCCTGCAGAGAAAGTCAATATTTAGGGTAAAATGTCGTTGGATACATTATATGAAAAGGAAGATATCGCGGGAAAAATGAATGGCTGCGAAGAAGATTCGATGACATCATGTGAAGAGGAATATACCTATGGCAGGAAAAAATTTATGGATGTGAAGATTCTGACGATGACATCACTTGAAAAGGAAGATATGGCGGGAAAACATGAATGGCTGCGAGAATTATAACCCAGAAGAAGTCGTCAGGGTTGAAAAGGGCCTAAAAAACCGAGCGGCTTTGGGTTTAACCCTGCGGGTTATATTTTTAACCCAACGGAGTCGACCGCCCGGTCGTTGGCACTGTCGAAAGTGGGTTAAACCGGGTTATGAGCTCAAAAGTTGTGTTTAACCCAGCATATAACTCAGTCGGTGGTGAATGGTGTAATGGAGAAGCAACAAGATAATAATATGAAAAAGACACACAACTGACAATGTACAATTGCCCATAGCCCGGGTACCACATACATGCAGGGGACTCACTACAGGGCACGAGTGAGAGGAATCCTATAATCATACGAGGGATGTATGATTTTCCTTGCTCTTTTTCGTGGAGAGATTTTTCACGTGTAAAAGCGCTTATGTCACTCAATTCTCTTTCTTGGGAAAGAGGAAAATCTTACAATTTTTGTATGATGCCTCGTAAAAAGTTACGGGATTATGTATGATTTACAGGGGGTGATTGGTATTTTTCTACTTAGTACAATACCATACCTACCATACCATATTATTGGAAATATGGTATTGTATTGTACCATACATAAGAAATGGTTGTGAATGAAATGGACTCTTGCTAGAGGTTCGGACGGAAGCTCACTCCATGTGAAGAGGCACGCCACCATCAGAAGATCGAAGGGTGCGACGAGATAGAGGGGAAGCCCCACGCGTGTGTTGTCTTTCTTGCGTCGGCCGCTTACTACCCGTAGGTGGACGGCCTGCTCACTGGGCTTGCGCATAGCCGTCACACTAGATCCATCCGATGATGACAAATCCCAATGTTTTCATGCGGCAACAGATTATCTCTCTGATGATGGCGCTCTATTTCTATGAATAGATGGATGTGCGGAAGAAATTGGACAGAGTCCTGTGAGGTTACCATCGTGCAGTCTCCATTCACACCTGGCCACAGAGGACCAAAAAATTCTTGAAAACAGTGCTCGAAAACAGCGCGTCATGGGGTCTCAGGATAGAAGAAGAGAAAAATTCCATAGATGGACAATTAATTTTTTCCAATTCAGGGAATTTCCTTGATTTGATTCACAGTGACTTTTCTGTCGTCCAGGCAAGATGACCACTTCTTGGTCGTGATCCTGAATAATTTGTGGTTGCATGACAATCTTCACTCATATGATAGGATTAAAGAGAAAGGCAGCCGCCGCTGCAGATTTTAGTGTTCTTGGACATCATACCAAACATAGGTTGGATGGGTCGTTGACCGAGAGATCTTCCTTGCATTCAGGCAGTTCATGTACAATAATGCGATTCTTGCCTGTCGTCATGGCTAAATGATTGCAACACAGTTTTTACTTTTCATGTGATGCCTACGTGTCAACAAAATCATGCATCAGGTTGTCAAGAACTGTTCGAATGGAGTTCCTGTGCCCAACGTCGCACAACTTTACTTTGCTCTTTGCACGAGATACATATCAAGCTTTTTATTATGGAACGGCCTTTTACTCTCTCCAACAGACGGTACTGACCAAGATAGTACAGTGAAAAGAATCCAAGCAAGTTTCATTTCGGATCCAATGAGCAGCAAAGGTGTGCGGAATCGTCTTGTTGACAACCTATTTCCTTCCCCAAACCGGCATTCATCGATTTGCTGTGAGACTTGACAAGTGAGAACGTGGGCATGTCTTCGTTGGCGAAGCAACTGCTGGATTAGTTGGTGTTGTATTGGAACTCAAGTTATGCGGCACTACAGAAACAAAGTTCAAAGAGACTATGGTGAAATGAAATGATTCGAACAGGTGCCATCATCGTCGCAACACACTCTGTGTTTGGATTTTGGAATGATTCACTCCCATCTCGGAGGATTATTAATGTGCCATGTCGCCGCGGATGACATCTTTGCCTTCTCCCCATCAAGGTTGAGTGTAGGCACCGTAGGTGGATCAATTATTGAAGATTGGACAATAGCGTTCGAGGATCTTCCTCTGGTCGTGAAGCTGTACCATGCAGCTGGTCTCTATCAACACGACGATCGCGCCAGTCTTTACATCATCTCATATTATATCCCTTCAATGGGAAGTCGTCAATTCGTCCTGTGATATCAAGTGACATTACTTTCCGTCTGTTCAAGGGGTTAATCCCGAGCACGTGTCGCAGTCGCAGATTCGATCGTGGAATCCGATATTTTTTCCAATGGAATATCTTTTGCAATAGACATGGCAAGATTAAAGCTTTTGTCATCAGGAAAAGATGCAACATCAAGTGTTCTAATGTCTATCATTCTCCCACCGTTGGATTTTGTTATTTGATCGATACCTTCGTGCATTCCCTCCCAAATATGCAATGTAGCTGTTACCTTTTTAAACTCGGTGTGCCACATCGATAGAAAGCACGATACTATCCAACAACAGATACTCCTCTCTCTCAATGTCAAATGAAGGAAGGGTCCTGGTTATCTACATCTACTGAACCAGATTGGAAGGTTTGAGTTGTGTTTGAGAAATGTATCGTTGAGATCAATAGAACGCCACTGAAAGAAGAAGTTATTGATCTGTTCTTTTAAGGAAAGGACACTAGTTCGACAGGTGGTGTATCTCACGGACACGTCTATTTGATTGCTGCCATTCGTGGGACACATCTTCAGCTCATCGAAGAATGTAATGATGAAGATTAGACCGGCCACGATTTCTTGTTCAGCGTTGCCTTGAAATCCACATCTTGTTTTATAAACGCACTCCTTGGCCTGATGGGGAAAATCTCTAAAGCTTATATTACAATGTGCAGCATGGGACAAATGCGGATAACGAAACTCATTATCCTTTTCATTTCATTACACAACCTTCAGATGACCCCCCGAGGATAAATGTGAAGTTATCCAAACTGAGTCCATTTTGTGTTTGGTAGCAGGTCACCTTCCATTAGTGCTGTGCTCGCCTACTGTCATGTCTGATGTTGATCACGTGGGGGACTTAACTAATGACGGATCCGTCATCGTATTTTATGAACGCACGCCTCGGTCTTGATGGGAAAAAACTAAGACGTGTTTCACAACGTGCATCATGGGACAACTGGAAATGTCTTCGGTGTCTTCTAACACCATCCGTCGACATCGGCCAACGAAACTCGTCACCCTCTACATCTTAGTGCACAATTTTTAGATGGCCACGCCAAGAATCAGTGTGAATTAATCAAAACAGAGTCCATTTTGTGTTTGGTAGCATTTCACCTTGTATAGTGCTGTGCTTGCCTACTGTCGTGTCGTTGATAACGTGGGGGATTTAACCAATGAAGAAGATGAGAAGCCCAAGAGAGGACACTACATTGTTCAGGATGTTTTTGAGTCTTTGATCGTATCTGGTGAAAGCTTCACCAATGGGTCCGATATTAGGAGTTCTAGGGATACTGTATGGGATAGTTCCAGGGCATTAGAAATCAAAGAGTACGGTGGTGGTGCTGATTGCTTAGCAAGGGCAAGGTTGGGAGCTTGCTTACTTTGGTTTATTTTGTGCTAAGGACACATCTCTCAAATTGAATGCAAGACCGAGACTCTTGTTGGCACATGTTCAACGTGTCTTGGGCCATTCGGACGCCTTTGTCCCCTCCAATACAACGGCTCTTGGAAAAGTCTTGCTGCCGTGTTACTCTATCATGGCAGTGACTTCGATTCAGATTGTGTCACTCATACTCTCGAAACATCTCAACAATAATGGAACATGGAATCCGAGATTCCCTCGTTCTTGCCCAAGTCAGTGGTGTACTGGGATATTTGCCAGCATCACTGCTTTTCAAGGCTACATTTCTGAGTTTTTTGAATTTTCGTGTTACCCCCACACTTGACCAATCCAATCAGTGAAGGTTGAGTTTGCCTACATGTCTAAAGCAATTCACTTCTATGCTGATCTTGAATCACCGAAACGACGATCGATGCCTTCATGTACTGATAAAATCATCTTGCAATACGGTGGAATACGATCGACTCAGCTGTTATGACCATCAAAAGATAGGTATGAATGCATTCTGCTATGCCCTGCCATTGAATCATCAATCATCTCACTGATACGGCTTCCTTCCAAATCAGTCATTCACTCTTCCTGGTTGCTCGTCGAGTGTTCACAATTGTGTTGAAGCCTCATTGAAATCTACTTACAGCATGATCGAATCCATTTTTCCGTGATCAACAGCACTGACGATCTTGTCTCGCTCTCATCCATGGTCCTTTCCGCGTACACTGCATTAGAAATCAACCCAACGCGCTTCATGCGAGACAAATGTAAGCAAGTTATGTCAAGGTGCAGGAGCTTAGCATTTCGAAAAAAGGAACAGTCTTCAATAGAAATGACGATCATTAATACAATACGTATGCAGTCTGCTAAGAGAATCCTGCAAACAGCAACTGCTGCGCTTGAACGCTTTGCATTCATGCTTTCGCCGCAAGCTACCCTAGCCGATTCATCTGTTGCCGATGACGCTGCAGTTGACGTACCATGTACAATCCAAGAAGTTAACATGACAGTTCCCTACAGGAATCTTGAAGAACTGGATACAATTGGGTTGGAATGGCATATCTATCAAGTCAGTAAGGGGGGCATCTGAGGCATTCATGCCAAGTGAGAAGGGCCTCGTGGGATTGGGAATGACTTCGTTGCCATGTCACCCTAACATGGGTAGCTGCGTCAGGTCTTATATTTGCTTCCTTACTTTGTCAAACGAAACCATCATCTAAAACGCTTGAAGTCTCAGCTCGCGCAATAGCACTCTCACCACCGCCATTAACTATAATGTGCCCACGAACAGTCTTCTCCGCATACTTGCATATTGCGCCCCATTTCGCTAAATAGGGAAATGAACCTTGGTAGCGTCTCGCAGCTGCTCCCATTCGCAGGACTCGTGAGCTATCAAACTTTCTCTGCACAACGATCCCTGAGCCAAAGTCAGTTATGCTGTGAGGGTAAACGGTGGTGCTGTTGCGACAACATCACGGTTATAAATCGTGAGCGTGTGGTCCACGGCGCTATCATCACGTCTTTATCTTTCCTATTGGTTTGTGGGGTCTAGTCCTTTTTTGTATGAATACTTGGGTGTTTGCAAACTGGCTCTTTTCTTATCGTCGAAACTGAAATTGCGTCTTCTTTGTTGACAAGGCATTCTATATTTATCGGAAAATCCTGGGACTCTTATCAAGTGGAGCGCCACAAGCTCTAGCATGAGCACTTCCGGAAGAGGGGTTGAGGGAGTCATATCAGGGTTGTGTCATCAGAGTGCTCGTGCCGGCCAATTGCGCCGGGCGCATCTGTGAAAACATGACTCTTCTTTGCAAGGGAAGGGAGCGAGCCTAAAAGTTAAAACCGATAGTTTCCGTGGAGTAGGAGAGGCCATTCTTAGTGCTGTAAAAGAAAGCAGGTTTTACTTATCGAATAGAAAGCCCTATTGGAAACAAACGAACAAGCTATAAACAAAAATCCTCTTACTTCATTGACTTCAGTGATGAGGAACACGGGCATGAGTTGTATTTGTTGCAGCATCGTTATTATGGGTCCGATGAATCAGTTAATTTAGGAGGAAATCGGGCCTTTCTACGCGGGGCTTCTTAGTCGATGAAAGCGTCAAAGAGTAGCACTGTGCCATGGAAAGGTAGCAGTCCTGTTAAAAACTGATGTTGCAATTCGTCTGAGAAATGCTTTTGAAAAGCCTTTTTAAAACCGTTGTCAGATAAACATGGTGCGCAGACGCTCAACTCCACAATCTCTTATATTAAGGATGCTTAAAAATGCGCTGTTCTGATGTTGGTGATGAGCCGAGAGCAGCTTTGTTGTCTTTGAACGCTCGTTATGAACGTCTCAATTGGTCTGTTTCTACCGGAATCGCGAAGATTGATGTATGCAGAAGACTAGATCAGTACACAACTTTACCATGTGATGGAAAGTGCAACTTTGATATCGACTTGTTTGGGTGAAGCAGGTGCTCTGGCTGGCAGGTGCTCTGGCTGTTGCAGCAGAAGCGCTAGGTTCGGGTATTTCCACCTACGAGAGCAATTTCTCTGACAACTGACCCGGAGGAATGTGTGCAGCAACTATTGATCAAGTAATCGTCTGTGGCAGCATCAGTCAGGTTTAAGTTCAGCTGTCTTCCATAAAGACAAGGAAGATGTTTTTTACCCCGTTGGCTTTCACTGTGGTATGTTTATATGTTGACCCGAATCACATGGCAGTTGTATTTCTTGCTTGCAGTAGTGTTTGATCTGTTGTCACATAGGCGTCTTAAGCTGCAGTTGGCAGTGACTCTGGTGGTGCTCTTCCTTTCATTTGTTGTGACTTCAAAATGCACCAATATCATCTTAGTCGTATCGCGTTACACTTCAAGCTGGTGTCTTTTGAGATCCGTATTCTTTCTGTTATTGAATATCGATACAAGCTGGCGTACTTGAGGCTAGAAATCATCTATCCGATGTTAGTTGTTCATTTTGCTTTTCTGACATGTGTTCGCCCTATCTTAAGATGAGGATACTGTGATTGCATCCTTGAAAAATCGGGCTGGGGCAGATGCTGCCGACGACCATCCAAATACTCTCCTGATGCTCTCCTGATGCAAGACTTGTCTCATTTATGATTGGAGTGGAGTTGAGCAAGCATGTGAAGGAGCAGCTATCAGAAGGCTAAAAGAACTCTATTATATGTAGCCTCTGTAAAGCTTGTGCGCGGGTCTCTGATCAGCATTGTCTCGGTGGAATATGATATGTGCGATGACAGCAGCTGGGATATTATAAATTTGCCCAGCTTCCTTACTTCACATTACATCTCGCGTACCAGTGATTGCTGACAATCTCGGGTGTCTCATAGCAGCAAATCTCAACGCGTCTTGGCTGAAAGACCTGCTGTTCCTGTCTGTGCAAAGTGCTCTCAAGCTTAGATTGAGCATTTAAGTAGTGTGAAATGAGATCTGAAATTGTGCCCCAGTGCCCAGCGCCAGAGTACATCCCACAGAGTCAAATCCGAAGTTGCAACTCTACTCCCATTCATTCCACCACCCACATCTTGCATTCTTGTTCGATGCAGCTCTTTGGAGCTGGACGAAGGGTGAATAAGTTCACACGACAGCTGTGAAGTTTGTACAAGGACTATGAGGACCATGGAAGTAGAATCCATTCTTGTCTAATTGTTGCCTTGCGCAGTTTTTTACAACGCACACAATTTGGCAGCTCCTTCTACGAATTCACAGCTGTGACCTTTCCTTTTTAACTTTTGCATTCAGGTCACATTCTGTTAGCTGATCTCTTCCACACATTATTTTTTGTTGTTTTGTTGAAGTAATGCGGTGAGTCCAAGCATTTGTTCATGGTTTGTTGTTTGTGATGATCGTGTAGTCTGCACGCTACAACTGCTGTAGGTTGCTTGATACATTCTTGCTCAAGTAATGTCGTATGCATTGTTTGACAACACTAACAATTCCGCAGCTTGCTCGATGAATTTACAGCAGCTGTGGCCTTTCCTTATCAACTTATGCATTCAGGTTATTGTTTGCAATCGTGTCATATTTTACAACCATATTTTGCATTCATGTCAGGATTTGCATTCAGGTCAGATGTTGCATTCAAGTCAGATTTCGCGTCTAGGTCAGATTTTGCATTCTGGTCATTATTTGAAAGCTGACCTCATCCAAATGATATACGTTGTTGCTTGTTGAAGTAATGAGGTGCAGTCCAACCTTTGTGCTTGGTTTGTTACTTGCGGTTTGTGTTGTCTGCATGCTACAGTGTATTTAGGTTGTTTGATCCATTCTTGTTCAATTGATGTCTCATGCATGGTTCGACAAAACTAAGAATTATGCAGCTTGTTCCACAATTCACAGCTGCTGTAGTCTTTCCTTTTTAACTTTGCATTCAGGTTATTGTTTGAATTCGAGTCATATTTTGCATGCTAGTCAAAATATGCATGCAGGTCATCATTTGTTAGTTGGTCTCCTCCACAGGATATTTGCTGTCGTTTGTTGAAGTAATGTGTTGGGCTCCAAACCCTTGTTCATGTTTTGTTACTTGTGGTGATGTGTAGTCTGCATGCTACAGTTTCTTTAGGTTGTTTGGTCTGTAGTAAGTTTTGCATTCTGTTCATCATTTGTTAGTTAATCTCCTCCACATGATATTGGTTGTTGTCTGTCAGTATTGTGGGGCTCCAAACCCTTGTTCATGGTTTGTTACTTGTGGTGATTGTGTAGTCTCCATGCTACAGTTAGTTTGTTTGATCCATTCTTGTTCAATTGATATTGTATGCATCGTTTGACAACACAACAATTCTGCAGCTTGCTCCACAATTCACAGCTTCTGTAGCCTTTCCAGATTAACTCATGATCTAGGTTATTGTTCGCATTCATGTCGTATTTTGCATTCAGGTCATACTTTGCATGTAGGTCATCATGTGTTACATGACCTCATCCACGCGATATGTTGTTGTTTGTTGAGTGGTGCAGTCCAAGCCATTGTGGTTGGTTTGTTACTTGTGATGATTGTGTAGTCGGCATGCTACAGTTTCTTTAGTTTTTTTGATCCATTCTTGTTCAATAGATGTCATACAATTCTGCAGCTTGTTCATCAGTTTTTGGCCTATCCTTATAAATTTTTGTCAGGTCACCATTTGCATTCAGGTCAAATTTTGCAATTCGGTCCTTATTTGCATTCAGGTCATGTTTGCATTCTGGTCATCATGTGTTAGCTGACCTCCACGAGGTATTTGTTGTTGTTTGATCAATTAATGTGGTGCAGTGCAAACCTTAGTTCATCTCTTGTTCCTTATGATGATGGTGTAGTCTGCATGATACAGTTGCTTTATGGTCTCTATCTATTCTTGCTCAATTGATTTCTTACGACTATTGACAATGCTTACAATTCTGCAGCATGTTTCACACATTCATAAATGTTGTTGGTTACCACATCAAATTTTTCATGCAGGTTATGTTTCGCATTCAGGTCATATTTTGCTTTCGGGTCGTATTTTATGTTCAGGTCATCATTTGTTAGCTCATCTCCTCTACAATGTATTTTTCGTTGTTTGCTGTAGGTATGTAGTTCATTCCACACCTTTGTTCATGGGTTGTTTTGATGATTGTGTAGTCTGCATGCAACAGTTTCTTTAAGTTGTTTGATCCAGTCTTCTTCATTGATGTATTAAGCATTGTTTGACAACACTAGCAATACCACCAATGGCATGTTTAAGGTCTTTTGTAGGCGACAAACGCTTTGTTCATTGTTTCAAGGTGATGTAGAGCTTCATGCACCCATGGATATTCCTGTTTTTCTTTTCACACTTTTCTAATCTGTTTACTGACCAGATTGTTTGTAGTGTATATCTCTTCTGAGTGTTTCCCTTGTTGCGTCTTGTTATTGAATGATGAATTGTCAACAATATTGATTAAAAAAGATTGAAGCACTACTTGATGTCTTGCAAGTGTTTGCATTCTGTGCTCAGTCAGTTGGATAGCATTGAAAAACGGTGCCCCAAAAGAAAGGTTTACCATATACAGTGAAGAGCTGCTCCTTGAAAAGAGTGTTGGAACATTGTCCATTTCAATGCATTTTAAGGCTTTGTGGAAACATCACTCCTTGAAATGGAATGTAAGGCTTTGCAGTGTGGTATAAGATGCACACTATGGTGTTTCTGATATCTTGTGATTAGTCCACACTACTTCCTCCAGTTTGTACAATAGGATGCAAAAAGATCTGTTCTGTCTGCAAGGACTGTGTTACTGGATGAGTTATTAGAGTTTTTCTATGATGATTTCATGTATTTTTTTCCTTCAGAGGATATTCTCTTGCAATTGCTCAGAGATGGGTTTGAGGTGAAAGAGGAGACTGTGACTTTATGCAGAGTACCCCATCTTCACGATCACCCTCTTGAAGATGTTATGAAAAAGTTACGTGGAAGGGTTCCTCTGGTGATCTACTGTATATTTTCATCAAGGGATGCGGGGTGAAGGAGTGGTCTGTGCCTCTATGCAGAGTACCCCTTCTTCATCTTCGCCATCTTAAAGATGTCTTCCAAAGTTATGTAGATGGGTTCCTCTGGTGATCTACTGTATATATTCATAGAGGGATGTGGGGTGAAGGAGGGGTCTGTGCCTCTATGCAGAGTATCCCTTCTTCACCGCCACCCTCTTGAAAATGTCTTCCACAGCTATGTGGAAAGGCTCTTCTGTTGATCTCCTGTACATTTTCATAGATGAATGTGGGGTGACGGAGGGGTCTGTGCCTCTATGCAGAGTACCCCTTCTTCATCTTCACCATCTTAAAGATGTCTTCCAAAGTTATGTGGAAGGGTTCCTCTGGTGATCATGTGGATGGGTTCCTCCAGTGATCTACTGTATATATTCATAGAGGGATGTGGGGTGAAGGAGGGGTCTGTGCCTCTATGCAGAGTACCCCTTCTTCACCTTCACCCTATTGAAGATGTCTTCCAAAGTTACGTGGTAAGGCTTCTATGTTGATCTACTGTACAAATTTCATGATGAATGTGGGGTGAAGGAGGGGTCTGTGCCTCTATGCAGAGTACCCCTTCTTCACCTTCACCTCCTTATTAATGTCTTCCAAAGTTATGTGGATGGGTTCCTCTGCTGATCATGTGGATGGGTTCCTCTGTTGATCATGTGGATGTGTTCCTATGTTGATCATGTGGATGGGTTTCTCTGTTGATCATGTGTATGGGTTCCTCTGTTGATCATGTGGATGGGTTCCTCTGTTGATCATGTGGATGGGTTCCTCTAGTGATCATGTAGATGGGTTCCTCTGGTGATCTTGTGGATGGGTTCCCCTGGTGATCATGTGGATGGTGATCTACTGTATATATTCAAATAGGGATGCGGGGTGAAGGAGGGGTCTGTGCCTCTATGCAGAGTACCCCTTCTTCACCTTTACCCTCTTGAAGATGCCTTCCAAAGTTATGTCGAAAGGCTCCTCTGGTGATCTACTGTACATTTTCATAGATGAATCCCATAATGTATGTCTTTCAAAGTTATGTGGAAGGGTTCCTCTGGTGATTGTGTGGATTTGTTTCTCTGGTCATCTACTGTACATATTCATAGAGGGATGTGGGGTGAAGGAGTGGTCTGTGCCTCTATGCAGAGTACCCCTTCTTGACCCTCACCCTCATGAAGATGTTTTCCAAAGTTATGTGGAAAGGCTCCTCTGTTGATCTTCTTTCCTTTTCATAGATTAATGTAGGGTGAAGGAGGGGTCTGTGTCTCTAACTATGGATCCTTTCTTCTGTCCAACAGTCTCTTGGGACCATAGATATTTGCCTCTCCCCCCAGGACTTAGTTCCTTTTTGGATGCTAGTATCCAAGTCATATTTTCACATGAACTCTTGTCCTACGATGACTCCATATGTCTCCAGCAAATGCACTTTTGTGGGATTACCATTATGGTAAAAGTGAACATGTGGTTCTGTGATAGACATGGTAACATGATGTCATCAATTCCGATGATACAATTCTTTGTGACAGTGCCTACAGCGGTGATACAAGATCCGGATTGGGACTCCTCTCCAGGAAATCCCAGAACATTTGAAATGTCAGGTATTGTATGTGCAGCACTGATTCACTAACTACCTGCATGCAACTTTCTATTATCCTTCCTGGGAAAGGTCATATGATCATGGGGTGCAGGGCCTTAGAGGTGGTGTCTCCAACAACCTCCATGACTTCACCAACCAGTTCTATGTCACTGATAGTCACTGATTTCTTGTCTTCACTTTCGTAATGGATGATAGGTGCTCTGTCCTTTCGTGACTGCCACATTTCCATGCTGTCTGCTTCTCCTCTTTTGACTTCCTTTACTTTTGTGGAGGTGCCCACCTTATCCCTGTTGGCTTTATTGTTCGGACACTTGGTCCAATTGTGAATACAATGGGTACACAGAATTGCTGGCTCCACCTTGTCACTGCTTTGTCCAGCACCATAGTTCCCATTGCTTTGTTTTTGTTGGTTGTTTGAACCATGTTTTCTCTTACATTCACATCCTGATCTAAGCCACATGATTTTCTGCAGTCTCCGGCACAGTGCAAAGACATCTTAATCTTGGAATTGTTCTCCTCCTTGTGTGGCATTCTGGCATTTGTTCTTTAGTTGAATGGAAGGATCTTGTGAGCCATTTCCTTGTCAGAAAATTTCATTGCTTCTGATGTGAATTGGGACGAAGAGTCATTTGTGTCATAGAGCCTGTTGACAGTTGTTTCCTAATTCTTTCCTAAGTACTTGAGACTGCTCTTTTCCATTGCTGACATTTGCTCTTTGAAAGCCCCTTTGCCCAGGTAAGCTGCATTGAAAATTTTCACTGCTTACTCAAATTTCTCTCTCTAAGTGGCTGCATTACCATCCCTGGGTTTCTGATCTCATTTTCTACCTTGCTGATCCATAGCTTGGTACATTCACCCATCAGAGCGTGCAATCCAGCTTGGCATAGCTTCTTTCATTCCCCTTCCTTGTAAAGCTGTAGCAAACTCCTAACCAGACGAGTTGTTTCTCCAGAGCTACAAGAATATCCTTGTGCTGGCCATCTTGGTACATGGGTACTCTCTCTTTGACCGTTTTGCCATATTTGCCCTTGAATGCAACTTTTACTTTGCAGTCACTAGGATGCACCATTTGACTTTCGAAATTGCTTGGGTCATTAGCTGGTCATTCAAGGATTGGTTCACCTTCTTAGATTTCTGTCTTTGCAGTGGCTTTTCTTTTCCTTTTTGTCATGATAGCCTTGAGGAATGTTGGTAAATTGCTCTTTTTAGTCTTCACATTATTTTGATCAAAACATCCTATTTGTCTTAGAACTGAACGTAGTAATTGGTAAAGATGACAATCGGAGATTTGATTCAGTTGCTGCTCATCTTTAATATGACAAACGAGTAAAAACCTGCTTAGGATAGTGCATTGTAGACAGATGCAACAATCCATAGAATCTATGAATTCATTATAAATATATTTTTAACTGTTAGTAAATCATATTCTTTTTGTAGTTCATCAGTTTCTTTCTGTTAACATCAAAGAAATTTGTTTACATTCTTAAAAAATGTAAATATGTTTTCCAATCACAGAGAACTAAATGAGCTGCAAGTTTGCCCAGCACCAGTTCTGGCAATGGCAACAATCGACCAAGCTGCACTTGGTCCCTGCTAACAGCACTGTGTTGCTACAGCCAACACAGTGCACATTGCAAGTGTGCCCATTATCAGTAGCAATAAGTTACACAATTGAAATGGGCCACTCCAGTGGTGGAAGAGATTACATCATTACTTGTGTTGTGAGTACTAGGTTAATATGCAAGCCCACCAAACAAACTGATATGTTGTGAGTCAAGCAACAAAAAGCTGCAACTTTTGAACCAATGGGACTTATGGGAAGTCCAGCATATAGGCAGATTGGTCATGCAATGGGAAATCTATTACCATTGCATTTAGGTGGAACACAGTGGAATAAGGGATTGAAAACAATTTTTTTCAGAAAATAGATGAGATTTTGTAAAGTGTGCCAATCATTAGGGTGTGCTTTGCACACTGTATTTTATGGTATTCAATCTACCTCATATTTGCTTCATCTTCTCATGATGCTGTCTTGTAAAGTTTCAATAATGGACTCAATTGGTGATCTCTTCCAATTTTTTGACACGAGGAATGATCCATGCCTCCATGCAGAGCCCCCCATGATGATGTCTTGCAACTGTTCAGAGATTGGTGCTTGATAAAGATGGGTATGTGCCTACATGTAGCATACCCCATCTTCCCTGTAAACCTATCTTGAAGATGTCTTACAAAGTTTATTAGGATAGGTCAACTTGTCATTCGTTACCATTTTCCAGAGACAGCTGTAAGAGGAAAGAGGGATCTATGTCTTCATAAAGAATACCCCATCTTAACTATCACCCTCTCTTGATGATGTTCAACAAAGTATTGTAAATGGGATTTCCTGGTGTTTTCTTCTAATTTTTCAGAGATGGATGTGAAATGATGAATGTGCTTGTGCCTGTATGCATAGTGTCTCATCTTCACCTTCACTTTCTCTTAATGATTTCAGCAAAGTTTCATAAACTGGGCCATCTGATGATTTTTTGCAGTTTTAAAGAAATGGCTGTTTGTTGAAAGAGGGATCTATATATCTTGCAGGCTACCTCATCTTTGAATCACATTTTCTGAAAACTATCTTTTAAAGTTTCACCCATGGGATTGCCTGGTAATGTCTTTCAATTTATGGAAATAAGGAGGGGTGTATGTCTCTACACTGAGTACTTCATAGTAATGTCTTGCAATTGTTCAGAGATTAGTGTTTGATGAAAGAGGAGTCTTTGTCTCTCTATGCAAAGTACCTTATCTTTACTGTAAACTTCTCTTGACGATGTGTTACAAAGCTTTATTGGATGGGTCAACTTGTCACTTCTTAAAGTTTTTCAGAGATGCCTGTGAGATGTGAGATGAAGGAGGGTTCTGTGTCTGTATACAGAGTTGCCCCATTTTTACTATCACTCTCTCATGACGACTTCCTGCAAAGTCTCGTGAATTGGATTGCCTGGAGTTTTCTTCAATTTTTCAGAGATGTATGTTAGATCAAGATGGGGTATTCCATAATGAGAAATGTCCCATCTTCACCTTCACCTGCTTTTGAAGCAGTCTTTTGAATTTTATTGATTGGAACACAATGTGAGATCTTGCATTTTTTCAGAGATGGGTGTTACATGAGGAAGAGGTCTGTGCCTCTATGCAGATGGATGTTAGATGAAAGAGGGTTTTGTGCCTGATTGGATTTTACCCCATGATGATTTCTTGCATTTTTTAACAGAGTGGTATTAGATGAAGGACTGGCTTGTGCCTGTATACAGATAACTCAATCTTCACCTTCACCCTTGTAGCTGTTTTCAGAGTATCAGAGATTGTCTCACTTCGTGATTTTTTGCACTTTTTTGGAGAAGGGTAAATGATGAAGGAGGGTTCTATGCATCTATGCAAAGGACCCCATCTTTACCTTCATCCTCTCTTGTATCTGTATTTCAATATTCCATAAATGGGCTCCCCTAGTGATATCTTGCAATTACTTTGTATGAGTGTGAGATGAAGTAGTGGTCGGCGACTCCTTGAAATGTAACCCGTGTTCACCTTTACCCCATCTTGATGATGCCTTTTGTCTAATTTGAGTATCAATGTAGCAGTCACATGATATAATGTGGTGTCTCTGTAGATTGGATGACAAAATATATGGATGGTTAGATGGACTTGAAGCTAGAAAATCTTACAAAGGACAAAACTAAATTTTGATCTGTCACAAACTTTTGCAATTTGCAACACATAATTGTGAAGATTGAATTTCTGGGAATGCAAAAGTGGCAACCCACAGACTAAAAGGAAGGGAAATTAGTTGTATAGCTGAACAAGCAACAGCAAGTTTGACTAGTGCTGTGGCTAAACCAGGGTTTTTTTACTAGTCCACAAGCCCAGTCATTAGAAAGAACATCTGAGGAACAACAAGGGCATGACCAGAAAAGGAAGATTTGAGAGGGACAACAGTTGGTTCCCATCATTTAAAGTTTAAAATCTCTTGGTGTGAAATGACAATCCACCAATGTGTATCTTCCACTCTGCATGAAAATGAGGGAACATACAAACAACAAACAACCGAAACTGTCTAAGTGGTCATGAAAATATTTATTGAATTAGGTAATAATGTATAGGATGCCATCAATAGATGAGACTGAAATAAGCTAACACTAGTCTTGTAATAATTTTGCATCTGATATATTGCATAAAACTGTTATTTTTGAACTTGAAATTACTTTGATTTTTGAAAATACTGCAAACTCTCAAAAGTTGAGACATCTATTGAAAATTAGAACACATCACAAGAAAGAATGCTGACATTGCCATGTGTGATAAATGATCAACAGTTTTACTCATGATCATTATTGAAATTTTTTGAAAATAGCTTTTTACTCAAAAATCACTGTTACTCAAAAATAGTCCTATAATAAAAAATATCATTTTTGAGAAATTTACCTATTTTTGCAGATATAACCTAATTTCAAGATAGAACCTCTTTTTGAGGTCTACATTAAGCCATACTGTTCCTACGTGATCAGCCTGCTATTTTTGAGAAATAGTCTATTTTTGAGAAACCAGCTATTTTTGAGATTCAAAAATAAACATAACTCAAAAATACCTTACTTTTTGAAAATAGAATTAAGACAATATTTACAATACTACCCTTATTTTAAAGAGCTTCAACTTCATTGTGTTTCTACCATCTATCAAAAAGAAAAAATCTTAATAATAGTATTTTTCTCAGAAGACTGTTTTTTCTTTTGAAACTTATGATATATAATATCTTTGGTTTATAGAAAAAGTGTCATTATGTGCAGTTGCAATTGTCAAGACTTCAATTTATTTTCTGCATCAACAAATTGGTAGTCATACTTGACTATTCAGTCATGCAAATTATTTGATACTAATTCATGATTCTGTGCCAACATCAACCTCGATTTTTTTGGCTTTTGAACCACTTTCCCACAAGCTCAATATCTTGGATTGTGTTTGAGTTGGATATTTTTTGTTCACGCACAGGGGAAAAGTGTGTGATTCAAGGAAATCCCAAAATGTCTCTCTCATATTTTCAAAATAAAATATGAAACCAACGATTAATCCTTTTCCTACAAGAGTTGCTTCAAATCATACATGTGTGTTTCCCGATACAGTATCTTACAGTTTCCACGCTCCTTTTTCCGCGCCCACCACGCTTCCGCTCTTGGAAATTAAAATCCTCAAGATCGAAATCGTCCAAGACGCTCTTTTCAAAGGACGATTCATTGGCTATGGTGGCCGTGCTCTTGTCGGGACTGGACTACGACGCAGAGGCGCTCGTGTCCAGCGCAGCACTGCTACTGCTTTGCCCGAGAAATTAGAATTTTTGAGCTTCGGGCTGCCACCCTTCTTGGATGAGCTGGTGGCGAACGACGACGTTGAGCCCAAGAATTCAAGTGTCGCAGACGCTCTTTTCAGAGGGCGATTTATTGGCTGTGGTGGCCGTAGAGGCACTTGCGTCCAGTGCAGCACTGCTACCACTTTGCCGGAGAAATTAGAATTTTTGAGCTTCGGGCTGCCACCCTTCTTGGACGAGCTGGTGGTGAATGATGACGTTGAGCCCAAGAATTCAAAGTGAGGGCGCAGATAATAATACATGTCCCTATCTTTGGCTGCCTCTAATCACCTTAGAACGTGGCAATAGATGGAAGCATCCATTTAAATCATTCTGCTTCTAATCTTAGGAAATGAATCACCTAAAGCGTCAGATTGTGGAGATCTACGACAGCTGGAAAAGACAGGTGGCCAAAGGTCCTCATGGTGCTGATGGTACTGATGAAATGACGACCAGCTTCCTAGATGGCGAACCATCTTTGCCTGAACCTATGAATTCCCTAAAGCGTCACATTTCGGAGACATACGACAACTGGAAATGACGTCGAATTGTAGAGAATGACGTGAACCACCAAGAACTGGTGCTAGATGCCAATCAAGGTTTCAGGGAATCGATTCTAAAGTTGCGCTCAATGTGGTGTGGCGTCAAAAACATGACTGTGAGTATTGTATCAATGTCTAAGTTTTAAACTGTTCATCATATGAATTTTTCACTACTTATACCACCAATCTCTGAATTGATGGGATTTTCAGTCTACCTATTTATGTAATGAATCATTGTCAGGGCCTATTTTACATTCATTATTAGGACTCTTTGCAATATTGGCACTGAAGACTGCAGTGGTGAGTGTTGTCTGTTCAAATTTTGTAGGCACCAATGTTTCAATAAGTTCATCTCAAACGTCTTGCTGGTTACAAGAACACCTACAAAAAAAACAAGCAATTGAAGCCCAACAGTTGTGATTACAGCAATATTTCAGATGACAACAGCATGCTTTGTCACCAACAAAGCAATGATGTGGGCTCTAAAAGTGTACTTAACATTGAAGATGATGATTTTGGCCTGTCAGAAAAAGCCTCCCTTCCAACACCATCAAGCTCCTACATTGGACTGAGGAACATGTCAAAGATGTGCTACATCAATGTTCTTTTACAATGGTTGCTGCATTTAGTTCCATTCAGAAATGCTTTACTTAAAAGTCATGTGGATGTTGATGTTGAAACATTGTCCAAAAGAATGAGAAGTTCTGGTATCATTTTTCCTACACATACAGGATATGCACAGGTAACATTATATGACCTTGCTCAAGGTTTTCTTGAGCTCCAGTCCCTATGCCGCAAGATGCTTTCTTCCAGAAGTGGAGTAGTAGATCCTCGTGCTTTTATTGATGCTATTGGCTTTCCACACAATCAGTCTGACTGCTGCCATAATGCTTGGATAACTTTATTCCAGGTTTACTTTGACTTTCTCAAGCTTTCCAGTCGCTACAGAGGTTTTGAGGTGTTCAAAATTTGTGAACAACCCCAACCTTTCAGTTGCCTTCATGTTTATCTAAACAGCATGGGTCTTGGCATAAGGTGAGCCACTATTTTTTAAGTATCAGACTTTCTCTTAAACATTGCAGTATTGTTTCTTTCTTACTTTTCTTTTTGCTTCACACCTTAGCAATCTGAATCTTTTGCAATTACTTTCAAAGGAGTACCACACTGCACCACACTGTCTAGTGCATCTCCCAGAGGTACTCATCATTATTTTACATCGCACAAGAGTGAACAATGGCAACATCGAGAAAGACTGCCGTTCTGTGGAGTTTCCTTCTGTGAGTAATTCTATATCATCAGAAATAATAATGTTGCATTTCTTTTTCTCCTCATGCGATTTTGCATTCTCTCAGGAATTGGATCTCGGAAATTGTTGCAACATTTCTGATGTAGCCTCTAAATACAGCATTAGGGGAGCCATTTTTCATGATGGTGAAGAGGTGAATTCTGGTGTGTCTATCCTTATTAGGTTGCTTTCTGTGCTGTGCATGATTTCCTCATCTAAACAGCTATTTGATTTATAGGTCACTACCGTGCAGCAATTAAAAATTATGACACTGATAACTGGGTCTTAATGGATGATCACGAAGTTGAAAAATTAGACCTATCAGTCCCTCATGAGCAGGCTAGTTTTGCAAATCGGATGTGTCAACCACAGATGCTTCTCTACATCTCATCTGAGTTTATTGATGTCTACAAAGAAGATGACAAGAGGTTTCGGTATGAGTTAATCCATCATTTGTTTTCTGGCTCATATTCATCTTGAGATAAATTGCTACATGTATTCTTTGTTCATATCTGCCAAGTCTTTTTTGACGAGGAACGAAATGCTCAAGAGGTTCGGAGCAAGGGTGTTAACTCAAGCATCCCAAGTCACTCTTGCCTCAGAGTCACTAGACGAATACCAATAGCAAGCCAGAATGATTCACTCCATAACCTCAATGAAGTTGATTCGTTGAATGGAAAATTAGCTCCAAAGTTGAACTCTCCCAGTGAACATTTCGACACAGTCGATAATAGCATTCCAGTTTATGTTGCAAAAGGAGATGAAAGTATTCGCCCCATGTCAAACAAGGCCTGTTCTAGTGTAGAGATCGCCAGGGGATACACATCTGGTTTCTTATCCGATGATGTTAGTATGGAACACCACCTGTCATCACCTGAACACAAAAATCAATCTCACTATCATGAAATGACACCAACTAGCATTGATAATTCTGGAGCTGAATTTGATTTCAATATCAGTGATACTGGATTAGAAAATGCAGAGAGCCCTCCCAGTGAACATTTCGACATAGTCGATAATAGCATTCCAGTTTCTGTTGCAAAAGGTGATGAAAGTATTTGCCCCATGTCAAACAAAGACTGTTCTCGCCAGGGGATACACATCTGATTTCTCATCCGATGATGTTAGTATGGAACACCGCCTGTCATCACCTGAACACGAAAATCAATCTCACTATCATGAAATGACACCAACTAGCATTGATAATTCTGTAGCTGAATTTGATTTCAATGTCAGTGATACTGGATTAGAAAATGCAGAGAGCCCTCCCAGTGAACATTTGGACATAGTCGATAACAGCATTCCAGTTTCTGTTGCAAAAGGAGATGAAAGTATTTGCCCCATGTCAAACAAGGCCTGTTCTAGTGTAGAGATCACCAGAGTTACACATCTGATTTCTCATCCGATGATGTTGGTATGGAAAATCACCTGTCATCACCTGAACACGAAAATCAATCTCACTATCATGAAATGACGCCAACTAGCATTGATGATTCTGGAGCTGTAGATTTCAACGTCAGTGGTACTGGATTAGAAAATGCAGAGAGCCCTCACGTGTTGACGCTCCTAGAAAATTCAAGTTTGGATGATGTTTCACTATTAGATGATTATAGGGAACATACCACGGTGGTGAGTCGCATTTTGTCTATGATATTGATTTTCTCTTTTTCAAAGCAAAATTCATCTGCCTCAGAAGCTATCTATCTCTTTGCAGTCACCCATAAAAGGCCAAAACTCAGCTGTCGTTCAAGACATTTCTGATCCAATAACTTCCAGCAAGTGCGCTACGAACAAGAACCCAGTGAAGACTGCCGTTTTGGGCTTTCCACAGTCGCGATCAAATGACGTGGAATCTGATTGCCGTCATACATGGATACCAAATACTTTGTCATCTACAAGCGCCTTAAAGAATATGGTGCCTCAAAAGACTGCAGATGTTCCAAGCCTCAAAACCGGGGCCGCATCGGTTATTTATCCAAAGCAACAGAAAAAGTGGGATCTTTATTTTGAAGCGTTGAAACAATACAAGGAGTCAGAGGGCACCTGTGGTGTTCCTAAAAGATGTACTTGGAAAGGGCTGAGATTGGGACGCTGGGTTTGTGAACAACGTATTGCTCACAATCAAGGCAAGCTTATTCAAGAGCGATATGACCGTTTAGAAAAAATGGAGTTCAATTGGAATGGTACTGAGCATTATCATGCTAAGTTAGAGGAGAACTTTCTTTTTTTCTTTGAGGAGTTGGTGAAGTACAAAGAAGCACATGGAAATTGTCGTGTTCCTTGCAATTATCCAGAAAATCGTAAATTGGGAAGGTGGGTGGAGAGTCAACGTGCACGATGCAAACCCTCCACAGAACATAACAAACTCTTAGGGACGTTGGGATTCTGGTCATAGGCAGTCTTTATATGTAGATGAAGTGTTGTCAACTATGCCCTGGCTCATGTTGTGGCTATGCAGGAACAGAATCAGGATGTCCTCATAAAGAGTAAGAAATTTGAGGGCCCCCCATAAAGTGTGAAGAATTCTTTTTTGATATTATTAAAATTCATTTGATACTTGTTCTTAAATTGGAGCAGCAAAACAATGTGAGTTGCTCTTTTGGATGTCCTTTGCCAACTATAATGTCAGATGGAAAACCCATTGAAGATATCTTTGCTCATGAAATAGTTTATGTTAATTGTCACATTATTATAACTGTCTTAACCTCTTTGCACCAAAGTGCTCATTATTTTTGTGTTGGAATTGGTAAAAATTATAGCAATTTTGATGAGGGTAAACCTTAGCCTACTTAACATTGGAGTTGTCCTCAAATCAAATGTAGTTGATGAGCATTGCACCATTAATGAGGAGTTTGTAGTTGATGAACATTGTGCCATTAATGAGTGGTTTTGTAGTGTTAATGTTGTGTATGAGGGAGGGTACTGGCTTTGTTTCACTTTCAAATATCAATTAGTAAATTGTTTTTATTCTATCTATTGTCAGGAAAAAACATAGTCTTCCTTTTTAGGAAAGTAGAACAATGGAATCCTGTGCCATACAGAATTGTGTAGTGGTCTTGTCATTTTTTCATACCCAATCAGAGTGCTTTCAGTCCTAGAAAAAGCCAAATGTACCAAATATCACTGTTGTGTCATTCAAGATTAGGTTATCCACATGATTTATGCCAATAGTGAGAAAATTAGGTAAGTTGATAAAGAATAGATAAAGAATGATATTCTAGTCAAGTAGAAGGTAATTTTTATGATCTATTATTGATTGAACATGAGGACTAATGAATGCTAGTCCTCATGCTTTATAATGTTATTTACATGATGATTACTTTTCAGTTTTAACCTTAACCAGTCTTAGTCTTGCTATCTCGGTCTTATCAGACTACTTAGTCTTGATCCCATACATGGGATGTTAGATATCTAGTGGGTACTTTTGAGTTGTATCGCAATCTTGTCTCCAATTTGGACATATTCTGGGCAAGACTTCCTGAGATCATCCTTGTCTCATGTCACTGCAGCCTTTTCTCCTTCGCAGTAGTCTGGTCTGTCTGTAATGCAGAACTTATCTGTGCCAACCACTTTGGTCTATCACAGAATTCTATTCCCCTCGTCACCAAAAATCATGTTGGAGTAGTTAACAATGCCTAGATAGTAATAAGAAGGGTCCACTAAATCATGTCCACCACTTTTTCCATGATCTTTTGATGTTCTTGTGTCATCTTTAGATTTTAACATTGCAGTACAAGGAATGTCTGAGTATGATTTGGAGGGCCAACTTGGACCATGACCTTATCCGGTATGATACAGTCCTGTGCAATTGTGCAATCTGTTAAATGACAGTTCCTTTCTGACTCTGCTTTCTAAAGGGAATTGTCCCATCACAGTGTGCCATGTTCATTTGCGAAGCAATACATTTGGTAGTTCCGGATATTAGTTATCATCAAGCCCTCTTCAGTACTTTTTGCATATGCATTGAGAAAGTCATCATGGCATCTCTTGTTTTCTGTCTCTTATACCCAATACAGAGGGAAGTCCATGGACTGTGTATACATTCTCCTCCTACACTTTTCAAGACATTTGTCTTGAAAGCTGACAATTTGTGCTGCAAAATCTAGAACTTTGCTTGGTGAGCTAGAGTTTGAACATCATTAGGTAACTATACATAGAACAAGAACACCCATCCAAGTAGATTATGTCAAAATCAAATGAGCTGTCTAATTTCTTTCTTGGAATATAGTGTGTCCAACTCTTGTTCCACAATTTATTTACTGCTTCCCTTATTAAGGTAGAGGTAATTGTGCCTTCAACCAGTACCTGGGCCATTTCTAATGGGTAAAGTGACCATTTGGTGATGATGTTTGGAGCACCCCAATACAGTGCATACTTCACTAGTGTATCTTCAATGATGTTTATTTTTTGGGGTGGTGACAGTTTGTTAAGTGTTACATTACATGCATATGTACATACACATTTTTTGATTCACCCTCATTGGTAGTGACAAGCAGGATCAACACAGTACAGATTGGATGACCATTGTTTCCATGATTTTTTGGACACTACTGGAGTGGCCATGTTGCACAACTGCTGCCAAGCACAGAGTTGTGTTAAGGAGGGCATGGATGGTCCATCATTGACTATCAAGAGTGTGCCCTATATGCAAAGGACTCGTCTCATCCCCATATTTGGAGTTCTTGCCAAAGGTGTGCATTATAAGCATCCATCGATTTTGACAGGACATTAGTTGGTGTTGATTGGACTGCACGTTTGTGGATTCTTGCCTGAGAATGCATTGAGACTAGGGTTGACATCAATGCAGTCACTGAGGCTATGTATGTATCAAAGGGTTGGTTGTCAGTAAGTTCTTAAGAGCAGGACTGTTAGTTTTGTATTGTATCATACCTGTGAGGAATTGAGGGACAAAATGATTGATAACAAATAAACAAATTTTCTTTTAGACACTGTAGAACAAATTAAAGTGAAGTTTAAAAACATAATTAAAATCTAACTTCAGCTGACAGTGTGGTTGATTGATCTTTTCTAACTGAAAAATAAGATCAATCTTTCCTGTACAATATTTCTTATTCCTAGTGAAAAATAGCAACAGAAGTGGCTGGAAGGGATCAGTAGTGACGAGAGTGATAGTTTATCAAGAAATCTGTCACTTTAGTGACACTTGATCACATTTAAAAATGAAGGAAATCATGGTCAAATGTGGCTTATGTGATGAATGTGATATCTTATTATATTACTAGTACATCTGTAAACATCTGTAAAATGAGATCTAATTTGTCCAGTTCCTTCTAGGGGACCATCACAACACAATGATGTCCTGCAAGAAATATAAGGTTCACACAGTTCATGGGATTGATGTCACCTCTGAGGAATGCAGAGTTTTCTTCATTTTGCCTTTACTTTAAAGGATTGAGAACACAGGTGAAAAGTTTATCTGCATCATTTATTGGATACCACTCCCAAACTATTGATTGGTAGACATCTTAGAAAATATTTAAAGATGTTCTCTCAGGGTTCAGAAATCTGCAACCTGGGAATAATGGAACATGTTGGTGTACAGCCAACGTGCAGTGTTGGAAATCTGATAATGATCATCCACTTTGTTTTCTTCTACACTACCACAAACCTAGAACACCACCGAAATTGTACCACTGATTAAATGCTCCTTTCAATGCTAGATTGCAAATTCTGGTGAAATTCAGCCAAAAATTCTAGGTTCTTCCAGAACTCTGGGTTCCAATGGAACTTTTGGTTTTTTAGCAGTAACATGATTATTGTTCTTTCAAGATTACTGCAACAATCATAGAATGTTAGATCAAAATTAGTTCTAATGTAAGGACCGTCACTGCAAACAAAAAACACTGGTAACCTCTCTGTACACTCTAGTGTACATGGAGGTTACTGGAGCCACCCGGAATGGTCGCTTCCTGTAACCTCCCTATACACTTCTGTAATGCTCTTGTACACTAATGTACTGGAGGGTTACCGGAGTCTACCAGTGGGTTACCGGAAATTCAAGACGTAAAGCAGCTTTCAGAGTTATTTCTTCGTACGATAGGAATGGGTACTTTTTTACAAGAAAACAGTCTTCTCAGTAAGTCTTAGAGTCAATATCAATCTAAGTAGCTGCTATATCTGCTTTACTTAGTAGCTAAAAAAATGTTAACCAGTGCCATACCGGAAGAGTACAGGAGGGTAACCGGATGTGCACAGGAGGGTAACCGGAAGGTTACCGGAAGGTTACCGGAGTGTACGGGAGGGTTACCGGAGTGTA
>JALLPD010000643.1:0-14936 GCA_036940065.1 Cyclotella cf. meneghiniana
CTTTTAGTGTTTCCACCATGGCCAGTAGTTCTTGTTTGATATCACTATATTTTTGCTGCATTGGACTCAGCTTCCTGTTGAAAACTCCATCGGGTTGTTGTTTTGAGTAATGATGGCTCCTAGTGGCAACTTGGAGTTGTCTGTGTAAATCTCAAAGTCCTGATAGTAATCAGGGTAGGCCAAGGTAACATCACAAGCAATAGTTGCCTTTAAAGTGTTGAATGCTTGTTGATGGACAGCATCCCAGTGCTGTGACTTCTTTTTGTCTTGTGAGCCTTTGTGACTTTGGTGCATCAACACTTGCATACTAAATTAGGCAGTGGAGCGCCGGCATTTCAATGCATCTTGCCCAGACATCTCTGTAGGATTGGACCATGCCCAGGAATCTACTGAGTTGTTTAAGATTATGTGATGGTGTTAATGCAAAAATTGCCTGTACCTTCTTTGGCTTTGGTTTTATACATTTTTGGGATAAGATGTATCCTAGGTATTCTGGTTACCCAGAACCAAAGACTGATTTGTATGCATTGACTTTCAAGACCACATCTTGCAATCTGATGAGGACTCTCATTAATTTTGCAAGGTAGTTATCCAGCTACCCTTGGTGATGCATAGAAGATCATCAATATAAGTTTGAATGAACTCAAGAGTTGCCATTAGTTCAGATATATTAGCTTGGAAGATGTTGGGAGAACATGCAATACCCATTGGTAGTCACAGGTAAGAATATTTACTCCCTGGCAAGGTAATGGTGCATTTTTTGGATACATCTGGATCCAATCTAATTTTGTAATTGCCCATGTTTAAATCAAGGGCAGTGTCATATGTGAAGCCTTTCAGTTCTTGCAGAACAGTATTGATTTGGTATGGGAAGTGGATTTCTTACAAACCATTTGTTAAATTCCCTAAAATCACTAACCATCCTTACGATGTTGTCCTTCTTTGGTACCAGGAAGGTTGGCAAAACCCATTCAGAATCAGCTTGCTGTTTTAGTACCTCCTCACATAGTTTTTGGATTTACATTTTGGTAGTTTCCATGTGTTTTTTGAATATTGGAAGAGGCAGGTCATGGTATGGCATTGCTCCTTCCTTCAAATGGAGGGAGGCCGGCTCACAAACCCAGTCACCCATTGTCCTGTCGAATAGCTCCCCAAATTCTTGCAGGAGCTTCAGTAATAATGATTGTTCTGAGACACTCAGATGTTTGCCATCCATTTTCCATGATTGCCCTGAGATCTGCCTCATCATATTTGGCATTTTGGACTTGTATGAGGCATTTGGTGGCCTCGAGTGTACTCTGAGGTTCTTTGAACATGTCTTGATAGATGCTGTTATTCATAGTCCAAGTTTCTCAATTTGAGCTCATGTTTTTGTTGATATCTCTCACTGGCAGTGCGTATCAAGCGTTATTTCTTTTGTCCAAAAGTCTAAGACAGTTCCTAGCTATTTCAGGGTATTGCTAGCTAGAATGGGGTCAAACCCTGGTTTGGTCATGGCATCCTTGTCATACTCTACAATATCAGGCTGTAAGAAATACTCCTTGCTTGCAGAATAATCAAAGAAATTCACTCTGATTTTTCCCCTTTCCAGTTGACTGGAAGCTCCCGTTCGACATATGCCAAGACTTTGGCAACTTCCTAGTCAGGTCAAGATATGGTTTGACTTTTTCTTTTGGTAGGAAGAAAAGGTCTTCATTGGACCCTGAGTCTAGTAGGACTTTTAATTTGTTACTGGAATGACCTTTCAAAGGTCGTTTCTTTACTTTGAAAGATTGGCTTTCGGTTGCTGGTTCCATGATAGCTATTTGTGCCGTAACACTTAGGCGGCCCTTGGTGTTTTTATCATAATTGTCCTCACTACCATTTTTGTGGTCTTTGACAATGAAGTTCTCACTGGGAGCACATGTTGCATCCTCAGTGATACTCTTGTTATGGGTGCAATTTTTTCTGCAATTTTTTGATTTTTTCTTGTTGTTGCCTGTGTATTATCCTGAATTTTATTCAGACATTTTATTTTTGTCATCAGTTTTTTTGATTTTTTATTCTTTGTAACATCAAAATAATTTTTTATTTAATTTGGGTTTGCGGGGTAACTTTACTGGGACTGGGGAAATTGTTCCTATTAAGTCAGTCACTTAATTTAAGTTTCTTACAAGTATGAATTCTCCAGTGCTATCTGACCTGGAACTTGAAAAGTTTAATTGGAGTCATCATCACTGTCCAAGTTATTTGCATGACATTTCTTGTGTTTGTGTGACCGCTTGGAGGACTTTCCTAAACTCCAATTGGATAATTTGGGCAAAGATTGCACTGTCTCATCCCTTATCTTTGGGCTGGGGCCTCCTTGTGCCCCCATTCTTCTTAATCACAGTACCATCCTTGTTAAAATGGCAACAGTCACATGTGTTATGTCTCTTGTATACCCCCCTGTGCTTCTTGGATAGCATGCAGTGCTTTCCTTTGCAAGCCTTTTTAGGAATGCAAGAGTCAATTGACTCCATCTTGCACTTCCCTTCAGCCCCTCTGCAAGCATTCACTCCTGACTTGGTCATGGCAAGCTTTGCAGCTTTCATGGCCATTGCTGCCTTCTCATGGGTTGCTTTGGCAACTGCTAGGGCAGATGGAATGGTCTCAGGATTTGGATTGAGATTTGGGCCCGTTTTCTTCTCACCCTTGGACTTCTTTTTTTTGGAGCTATGCAACTGTATGAACTCCATCTTTGCCAGCTCCATATCAAGCTTTGTAGTCTCAAGGGTCTTTTTGGAATTGGCAAAGTTCACATCATGTCCCATCTGCTTGCATGCCGGATGCTATCTTGAGCTCATCCCTGTATTGGGAAAAGCCAACTTGAAGTATGTGTCTTTTGTTTTTTCTCAAGGGCATCATGCATGGGATCCTGCTCATAAATATAGCACATGGGAGGATTTTTTCCTTCAATGCCATGCGCACACTCTTCCACTTTAGCCCTTAGGGAACTGATTTCTTGGAGGACATGGATCAAGTAATTTCTCCCAGTCTTGATCCTAGAAAGAGTTTCTTGTAAGAACTTTGTGCTGGAGAAAAATCATTGACATGGTGGCATGCAGCAATGGTAGTACCCTGTATCTTGAAAAAAATCTTGACTGTCTGTTGGTCAATGGAAGAATCTTGATTTGTGGCGGTTCAAAGAAACGTTGGAGTTTGGCTACCATACAACAGTTACCTAAGCCAATAGTTAGGAGATTTTTTATTGTAGGATATAGGAAATACAAAATGTTTTCTTGATGATTGGAAGTTTTTTATAAGCTATTGAACTCATTAAAACTGAGGACTGCAAACTGCTGGTCCTCATGTTTTTTATCACGTAAATTACACTGATTGATTTTCTACAGTGATTGGCTGTAGATTTCTACCGTGGTTTGTCTTGGTCTTGACAGAAGACTTATTCATGCTGGCTTGTCTTTGCCTTGTCAAGACCTCCTGATCTTGCCCAACATCTTGGTCTTGATCCCAGGGAGTACCATGATGTCTTTGGTACCTAAGATGATATGTATCCAAAGGATGATACCATTTATTTGTAGGGCAGTGTCCTATTAGGGCATATTTTGTGCAGCAATCTTTGAGAGCATCCTGGGCTCATGTCAGATACTGTTGGGTTTTCCCATCATCTTCAAAAGACTCTTATTGAATTGCAGAAATACTTTGCAAAGACCCGGATGTATTGCACAGCATTATCCTTGAGAATTGAGCATTGATCAGGAATTAGGAGTGTCTGCACATCTTGCTGATGGCTTCAAGTATGAAAGGATGGTTATTTTTAATGGGTAAATCAGTGGCTTTGAATGAGGGATTCATGTCAATGTTATTAGGATTGCAAATCAATGTTGCATGATTCAATGGCTCAGTGCTTGGCAGTGCTGGATACATGCAACATGGACCCAGAATACATTTGTGTAATCAAGTAATCCTTGATAGAGAGGGCTGAGTCTTCTTAGACATGATTATTGCAAAAATAAACTTGAATTAGATCGCATCCTTTTGTTTTGTTTAGACAGTAGTGTTCACTGTACCAAATGATGGTGCAATATCATTTTGCCAGTAAGCTTTGTGAACACAGTGGCAAGATTTGGGCTACACTTTAGTAGTGCTAACTGTAACAGTAGCCCAGCACCACATAAAATCTACAAGTAGATAGCTTTTCAGTAAGTGGTAGTATATGTGACACTGTGTCCCTCTGGAGAAAAAATGTTTTTGTAGGGGAGGGGTCTCAGGTAGGTATCATTGGGGAATTGTTGTTTGGGGCTGAGGTTGGTTGACATAGTTGGGATAGAAATGTGGGTAAAGGCATGGGGATGCAAAAGAGTGACACCAAGACATTGTTAATTATGTAACTAATTTATGAGCTACAATAATTGATGCACGAGTTTTTATGTTGCAATTGCACACTGACATCATGATTGCATTTTCACGATGAAATATGATTGGTCAGCACTGTTTGCTGGGTATGAGATCTGAAGTAGCATGATGGGACAAACACTCCAGAGAGCCCAAGATGCCAGAGAACAGGGTCTCAACACACCCTTGTAGTGAACAGTTGTGTGAGTGAGAGTGTTTTGACTGTGGGAAGGTGGGTGACCCCTCATGAGTAGACCATTGGGACTCGTGATAGAGGTCAAGATGTGCTTTTGTTGGGTAGTTGGCAAGGTTGGTGGAGCCGGGGGCCCAGTAGTATCTGAATCAGCCTTGTGATTTGCGGCATCTGAGCCACCAGAGAAGAATGCCCATGGATTTCATCTTTTTGGCAATGATGGTTTTGTTGGTCACACTGATAGCTGGTGAGTTATCAGTTTGAATGGGTGATTTAGGTTGTGGCCATCCCATTTCAACAAGGGTTTGGGATGGGTACCATTTCCTTGGTGCATATGAAGAGGCCAGCAAGTTTGGATTTGGCTGCTGATGACATGACAAACTTGATGATTTGGGCTATTGTAAGTATGGGACCATTGTGGGGAGGGACAGGGACATCTTCTGAGAGCATGATGTGGGCTCCAGCATGGCTGTATGATTTGCTGGCATTTAGGTAGGCAGCGTCAGAGTGGGCGGCAAGCACCATGTGACTGGAATGGAATGTTATTCCATTGTTGGGATATGGAGCACAGTAGTCTGGCAGTTGATGGACTCCTTGTGATGAGCTCTTGGTGGATGAAGCTTGTTCTGTTCCGATTTCACTGAGAGCATGGAGAAGTTTGTTGTCAATGGCTTGGGCATAGTAGAGTAGTGCAGCAACAATACCTTGGATCTGTTTGATACCAACGTCAGTGAGAGGTGGGCTGTGAGTTTGGGTTTCAGTGTACTGTGCTTTGGCACCATATATTATGGGGTTGCACTTGAAGGGAGAGAGTTGATGTTTTTTTGGAAACAGTTGGTTGTATTTGGTGAGAACTGCCATGATGTACTAATCCATGGAGAGACGGCATGTGCAAGTGAGGTCATTCCATTTGAGGTTGATGCCGACATAGCGGTCTCCGTCCCAGCCCTTGGTGAGGATGTAGCGATTGTGGATGGTGTTGCAGAGGTGATGGGCATGCTCGAGGCTGACATATTCAACACTGAAGTCATTGACAATGAGGAAGAAAATGATAGGCACCATTTGTATGCCAGAGGCCTGGGATTGTATTGCATTGATAGTACTGTGCAAGTGCTAGCTTTTCTTTGAGGAGCTTGTTAGCAAGGATACCGGCTTGTGGGAGTCCATAGATGCACTGGCGGATTTCAAAGTAGATCCAGCCATCTTGGACATGTAGAGAGAGATTGTATTCATTGATAAATTCATCAGGAATGTCAGCGTAACTTATTCAGACGTATTCTGGGTGGTCAAGTGGGGTTGTAGGTAGAAGTTGGAGAAGTCAATGGTGCAGAATTTGTCATCTTTGTGGGAGAGGACACTGTTGATCAGTAGTTGATGAGCTCTAGTGGGGCTGTCTTTGTGCCAACATCTTCTGGATAGCAGATGCAGTTGCCACCGATTGGGGTCGTTTTTTTTCGGGCAGACTTTGCAGACAACTTTAGTGTATGTGACTTATTTGCAATGTTTAGGGGGAATGTCATGGTAGTCAATAACATGGAAGGTTTCAGTGCCTTCTACTTGTTGCTTGGTGTTATCTGGACTGGAACCTATGCCTTTGTAGAGGCACCATGTTCATTGGTGTATGATTTGCTCCACACTGCTTGGTACTTAGGGTGTTTGAGTAGTTGGTGGTATTCTAGGTATTGGCCTGAGCCATGGTCTAGGACCACAGCGGCCATATTTGTGAGTGTATGCTGGCCTAAGGCTGCCATTGCTAACATTGTTTTGTTGACTTTGGAGCGGATGCATTGGGAGATGGCATGTGTTAGGGGGGAAGTGGTTGTGTGGGAGTGGATGCAATGGGCAACTGGGGTATTTGTGATGGGCAGGCATGGAGGTGCTTGGTGCACTTTGGAGACTGATGGGGGAGTCACTTTTGGAGATGCTAGGGAAATTACCCTTGGAGCTGGTGGAGGGGACGGTATTGGCCATGGTTTTGGAGTTGCCCTGGCTGGGTGCTGCTGGTTGAGAGTAGGTGTGTTGTGCACTTCATTGGGTGGAGGGAGTGACAAGTTGTGGAAGAGTTCTCTGAGTTTTGAGATAGTGATGAGCTGGGAGTTTGATGCATTGTCTGTGGCATCTTTGATTGATGTAGAGAGGAAGTTGATGGCATGGATGATGTGGTCTTTGTAGGTGACGGTGGACTGTGTGGGATGCTCATGGTGGAATTTGATCATGTCAGAGTGGATGAGCAATTTGGTGGCAGAGTCAATGACTTGAAGACAGCAGTAGTGTGAGAGGGCTGGGCCAATGTTGAAGCTGCCGCGGCCTCGGTAGTCACAGGATTAACATGTGCTGGGTTTGTTGTGGATTATAATGGGGCAACCAACAGGGCCAAGGGGTGTTGTGTTGAAGTTGAAGGGGCCATTGTTGTGTTCCCAAGCAGACATGGCAGGGGCAATGGTGGACTGGCAGAGAGGTTGAGAGTGAGCTCGGCTTGTGGGAGGAGCTTGTCCCATAGGTAGTTGGGGAATGCAAGGCTTAGGCCTGTGAGGATGCTGAGAAAATGAGCTTTGAAGGTACAGATTCCCCGTTCGGTGATGTTGTGGCAATGGACATCAGGAGGGACAAGTTGGAAGGTGGCTTTCCAGTCTTCTGTGATGATGCGGCAGAATTCTTGGCTGGCTTCATTGTCAAGAATTTGGTGTTCAACAATGTGTTGTCTAGCTTTTAGTCTAGACATGATGTTGTTGTAGGCTGGAATGCAGTCACGGTCATGGCTCAATTGGAATGGTTCAACAAAGATGGCATTTGTGTTCAAGTGGTAGGCTAGCATGATGTATTGATTACCACTGCAAGAGCAAATGGGAAAATGGCCCATGTCATCAGTGTAGAGCTTGCTGATTAGTTCAACCCAGATGTGGAGCTCATTGGATTGGGGCTGGGTGTCTTGAAGTGGGCCAGGACAGGAGAAAGTCCACTTTGTTGTCATTATGTTGGAGCAAAGCCCTTTGTGAGTTTGGACAAGATGGTCTTTTATGGTTTCATCACTGGAGGGGCAGTATGAGACCAGGCCAGGTGGAGAAGTTCCCTGCTTTGATGGCTGATAGCCAGGTGGATTTGACAGGGAAGCCTGCAGCTGCATAGAGATAATGAATGAGGGCAGCTGTGCTGGGGAGGTCATGGGTATTGAGGGCTGTCAGGGTGTCGCTGGTCCATGATGGAGGTGAATTGGAGGAGGTGAAGTCTGGTAGGAGGGACAAGCAGCAGAGTTTGGGACCTGCAGTTTCTCGCCAACCTTGGAGGAGGGTGGTTCCATCTCTGGAGAGGACAGTGACAGAGTGCTTGTCAAAGATTATTTTGCAATTGTGGCTGCAGAGCTTGCCAACTCCTATCAGGTTGTGTTGGAAGGTGGGCCTGATGTTGGCATTGCGGACTGGGAGTTGGGTGAAGCAGATGTCTGCTTGGGCTGATGATTAGTGGTAGGTGTCGTAGGCATCTGTTACAAATACTGAAGAGACTGACCAATTGATGTTGGTGACAGGAGTGGAGGGAGGGAGGTAGAAGTTGCTGGTGCCTGAGTTGTTGATTGCTGTAGTGAAGCTGATGTTAGGTTGTTTGGATTTGGGATGTGACTTTGAGTGGGGAAAGGAGGGTTGTGTACCTGTTCCTGTGGTGTATTGGTGGTTTGGGGGCAGAGAGTAAAGCATGGGTGAGTAGATTGGTATGGATCTTGTGGCTGTGGGCAACTTTGATCTACAGTGTGTCTGTGGTGGGTGAGTTAATGAGACTGCAACTGGGTAGGATAGGTGACAAGATAAAGTCACAGTTTTTTTAGCTGGAGCCTTAACTTGTTAGTGCTAAAGTATGAGAAGTCCCACCTCATCATTTGGGGAGGAGGAAGTTGTCCCAACCTTTATTCCTTATGGCTCCAGGACCAGAGGGATTGGCACAAGTGGTGGTGGTGACATGGCCTTTGACTAGATGAGAACAGTTGGTGCTGTTGTGGTCTCAACACCCCAGCCATGGGTGGAGCAGAAGCCGGTGTGTGACCATTTGCCCTTGATGGTGGCCCTGAGTTGAGCAACAAGGCGGTCTGTGTTGGCTTTTGAGGGTTGTGTGGTGGTGGGGTTGGAGACTGTGATGCCATTAGTGAGGAGTTGTTTGATGTGCATGAGCTTTGTGGAGGTTAGATTGGAGAGGATTGTGTTTATCAAGACTAGGTTCTTGAGAACTGCCTTTTGGTTGCTGACGGCAAGGACCATGTTGTCAAGATGGCTCTCAAGCTGTTCGGCAAATGCAGAAAAGAGGGTGGTGGGGGTTGTAGAGGTTCCATGAAAGTGTTTGGGGGTTGTGGCAATGCCATGGATGGCTGCTGCAGAGTTGGCACTGCCAAAGAGGTCACTGCGGTTGCCAGTGGCTCATTGCTCTTGCACTATGGTGAGCTGTGTGGCATGAGCCCAGGTTTTCCATGCTGTCCATGTCTTGTTGGCTGCCGGTTTGCAGTGCCAATCATGTTGAAGCTTGGGGAAGTTGCCTGCAGCCAGCAGTGAGGAGAAGGCAATGGCAGCAAGCCAGGCATTGCTGATGTGAAGCGAGGCATGGAGAGCCTTTTTTTTTTTTTTTTTGAGTCTGTTGATGTACTCTGGGACTTGTTGGTCTGCAGACCACCAGGCAAGCATGTAGGCTTGGAGGATAACAATGTGAGAGGCCTCAAGACCACCACTGTTTGTGGCAAGGTGGTCGAGCATTTTGCTGAGCATCATCTTGTTGTAGAAGGTGGTGGTGCTCTTCAGAGGGAGAAGCCATGTCTCTTCAATGATGGCTTGGAAGAAGAGGCAGCAATGTCACTTGACAGTATGAATGAGGGACTGGAGCAAGACTTTAGCAGCCCAGGTGTGCTCAACTTTGACATGGAAGTTGTTTGAGGTGGATGTGTTGATGGCTGGATCATAAGCTGTGAGAGGGGCAATTAGGTGGTCAAACGGATAACCGTAGGTTGCGATGTAGTTGGTCTCTGTGTTGATGAGACCAGAGAGGCTGTTGGCACTGCCGGCTGCCGGGGACATCAATGGATTGTAGGCGGTTGGTTCACATGCACTTGATTGCATGCAGAGGGTGTTCACACTCACTTTCAAGAAGTGATCAATGCTGTTCACAATCACTGAAAGGCATTTATGTGCACTAAATTGCATTCAAGGAGTGTTCAACCCACTCATGCTCACTCCATGTGAGGTCAAAAAATTATTGTTCAACCAAAGCATTTGGGAATGCTTGATTTCCTTCACCAGCTTCCACATGGTGCAAACTCTACTTCTTTAACCATAACTTCCATGTGGCATAAACAATACTCTTTCTGCTTGAAATAGTGTTAATAGTGTAAAAAGTGTCTGTAACATGCAATTTTCAACAAGCCATTTTCAACAAGCTGTTTTCAACAAGCCATTTTCAACAAGTCATTTTCAACAAGTCATTTTTAATTGATGATTTCTTATTCTCTTGAAATCTTAAACAATGGGGAGCCATTTTCCATGGAATATTGCACCATGACAGCTATCATCTCTACATATTTTCATTTTATTGTCTTAACTGGTACCAGGGTGAAAGGGTGATGTCAGCACTCTGTTGCATTGAAAGTCTCATACCAACTCTTTACAACTTCTTGAAATCTTTTGGATGCTCTGGTCTTCACACAACAATCTGCCTGGTTCAACAGCATAGCCTGAGTTGCAAATGAATTTTCCTCTTTTGGAAAATGAAAGATCAATGCTGCGGGATCCCTGTCATAAGCTCTTAACTTAGCCAATCTTCATTGAAACATTGTAATGTCATGCATTGCTATAGTAAAGTGCAAAAAATATTTGATCAGAATGCTAATCATAGGACTGGAAGTAAACCAAAATTGCATCTCAACAGCTGGGAAATGACCTCTGAGCCATAAATATTTATCATGATTGATGAAAACAACAATTTCATAAGTGTATTCTTCTTCTTTGAGTATCACTTGGACCTGGGATCAAGCCAGAAATCCTCTGTCTCACAATGCATGTCATCAATACTAATAATGTAAATCTCATTTTCTTGAATACAGTGAAAATAAATCTTTTAATAGATGGGAGATTGTATCTTTGAAGCTGTGGCTTCAACCCTTTTGCTATGACTGGTTCACTATATCCCCACTGTCCTGCCATCACCTTGCAAGAGTTAAAGAGCTTAACCCAATTAATTGCCATGAACACATCTTTCAAATTCTGAGCAAGATATTGTCTTTCATATCAGAGAACATTGCATTTACTGCATTTGATTAGATCCCATATTAAGCACTGAATCTGCAAATGTTTGTGCCTAGGTTTACTTCCAGCATAATAGAGCCCTGCAGAGAGAACATCACAGTCTGTGATATGAGAGATATCAAGTGGGAAAAAAGGAAAGTCTTTACATTTGAGCAAGGTCTGTTTGAAAGACAGTGTAGAATGGAGAGATTCTGCTCTGGTTGTATCTTTTCTTCAAGCGAGGAGAGAGTTAACTTGTTACGTCCAATAAATAGACTATTGAACAAATACTTACTACATTGAGTGAGCTGTGTGGTCATTTTCCTCAAAGCAATAACAGTTCCTCCTTTTCTTAATTCAATTGACAAATCATGTCACAATGTTCATCACAATTCATGTCATGCCAAATCCTGGTTGAACTGTTACTGCTCTAGTTACGCATGTTGGCAGTTGCAGTTTCTGCCTAGTGCACAGGACTTGCTGCCCAAATTTAATATTGTTTAGCTCCAACATCATGGTGATCAAGGGTTTTGATGCATATGTTTCATTGAGTGAGTGGTGAGGCCTGTAGAATGATAGGGTGGAGTAGAATAGTTCATTCATCCTCACTCATGTTTATAATCCAGGTAGAATTTCCTCACTGCATATCTTGCCCCCTCTTGCCACAAACCTAATTTCATTTATATCAGTTTCCAATACATGGCCCACATAGAACATATCAATTGATTTAATTCTACAGAAAACATGAAAGATCACAACTCTTCAAAGATAAACGACTGCAATCACATGGTGCTTAATAGACAGAAGGGAGGCATTGACAAAAGGTTGCTAAAAATCATCTGCCATACAAGTCAAGACAGGCAATTCGCACTTAACAAATCAACACTATCATAGAAAAGCTTTGTTGACATCTCTTTTGCAAAAGGATTGCATGATGACAATCTGGCAAAACAAAACAGCAGCCACTGTAAATCTTCATTGATATCCACCAACAAGCACCAGAAATGATGGAGCCCTTGAAATATTGAATGAAAGCAAGACAAAACCAAAATCCCCAATAAGTGACCTTAAACCTTTATTGAAACCTTCATAAAAAGTCTTAACAAAGATGATGGCATGGATTCTTCTCACTTCATAACTGTAACTGAGCATTATCTTTACAATCAAAAAACAGTTTGTTGGAGATCAACATATGCTGCAAGGCTCAAAATTGTCAAGAAATCCAAATGACAAAATCCGCATTTTGGAACCCAAACAGTGCACCAAGCAATAAAGCACAGACTGAATCTCTTCATGAAGAACTAAAAAAGACTTTTAAAAGAATTAGGAATTGACAACAGTTAGGAGGACAGCATTAAAAGGAGAAAGAGCCAATTTCCTAAGTTGAATTTATCAAATATATTGGCTTTGTACAATCTTTACATAAATTTGCATGAGGGAATAGGATTCATGATATGACCTCTGATTAGATAAACATACCAAGCAAACACTTTCATTGCTATTCTCTTGATACCTTTGCAGCATACAACAAGACTATGGTAAAATGTATTGTTGAAGGAAAGCATCAAAATGACAATAATATCAAGGACTTTGATTGGCAGCAACAACTCTATCAAAGAAAGGAGCTAACAAATAGAGGCTACCAATTCTGGGATAATCACAAAGCAAAGAAGTATCTGACAGAAGATGTAAAACATGGCTTCAAACCTTGATTAATTTACTTGTATAACTTGTAGTTGTTCAACATAGCCACTGCAATTAAATGTCCACTCAACAGCTCCTGACACCACAACCACCCTACCTCCCAATGTTGGTTTTGACCACAATGTGATCATATGAAAAGACAATCCGCCAATAAAGAACCCAACAATGAACAACACATGATTACAGCAATGCACCATAAAGTCATTGTTTAGTTTGATAATCCGTTGATGTCTGCATTCCCATGCCCCAACCCCCCATCAATCCATCTCATGGTTTTTCAAACACAATGAACCAATGTAAAACAAAACTGGCTGGCACAAACTTAAGAACAGCCAACAGATGAAACTGAATGCAATTGAGAGTAGCTTGATGCATCTTGATGGTGTGAGGCATAGCTCTATCCCTGTATTGTCCCATTCACCCATCTCATGGCTGTTCAACTTCACTTTAATCATGTCTAAGGTCAACCAGGGAATATCAAATGAATCCAGCCATTGAACATAATGAACCCCACCAATAAAACTGCATGTGATCAAGATTACATTGATGTGTCACAATGATGTGGGTAAAACATGGCCTTTTCCACAATGGATGAGGGCAGATTGTGCCATGGTTATTCATATAAAGTATGTGGATTTACGGTCAAATATTTTTTGAGGACTTGGCAAACCAAAAATTACTTGTGCAATACATTACCATGATCCATTACAATCATAAATCTCATCATGAAACACACTGCTACAAAAATGTTGTGTTTAGTCCATGTGGGACATAATGATAGTCAACAATAGCAAACATAAATAATAAAAAGAGCAATAATAAATAATAACCAAAAGTTCTTCTTATGGATCACTAAAGCACTCAATCCTCACTTGAAAGCACCTCAATCAGATTCAGGGGGTATTCACACTCAATCAAAGGCATTCGTGTGCACTCAATGCATTCAAGGAGGTTAACATTCACTCATAGGTGTTCATGTGAACTCAATTGCATTCAGATGGTGTTCAGACTCACTCAAAGGCATTCATGTGAACTCAATTAGCATTCAAGGGGTGTTCAATCAATACTCATTCAAAGGCGGTCAGCCCCAAAAGGCCCAAGGGATATGTGCAAAAAGGCAAAGCACACAAAGGCCATATAGAATTGCTCTAAATTTTAGTTGGAGGTGTTTCAAGTATCCATTGTGCATCAATTGTACCAATAAGCCAAAAGATAAGTAAGTAAACCTGAAGTCAGACTTAATAGATTGGAGTGAGTTTGTGGTGTCAGCAAATTAGATTGATGACAAAAAAGAAAGTAATGGAAAATTACAGAAATTAGAAACTTTTCATGAAGTTATAAATATATTCATTTGTTTTCATAATAATTGCAGAGGCTTAAGTGTCTTCCTGATTTTGGCAAGCACTCAATAAGTGCCAAACATTACCAGCAGCAAGTGCGAGATTTTTCAGCAGCGTGATTACCAACATTTCATTTGTGAAAACAAAGGAAGCATAAAGTTGAAATTAACAATCTTGTGTTGCCATTAGTACTATTGTGCTTCTGTACAATAGTATATGTATGCTTTGACATGTTGTGTCATGTATTTAATGTTGGCATTTCAATTGAGAACCCAATAAAGGAAGATAATTTTGAGTGAATACGGATTGTTGGGGAAAGGTGCAGTAAGCACCTATATCTCATGCACTTCACACACAATGTAAGTGCAAATGTGCACTTACATCTTGGAGTGGGTGCATATGTGTTCTTGAAAAGTGGACATCTTGGAATGCATGCAAACACAATCTTCAAAAGATGATATCTTGAAAATTTATTGTGTTACTTGGCTGTTTTCACAATTGGCAGCATCATCAATATTTTTTTAAAATATTATTTAAGTAATCATGTTTATGTACAATGCAATTACCTTTCTTGTTGAAAGGTGAAAACATATCCCACTGAAAAAGAATGAGAAAGAGAAGAAGAAGAAAGAGGGGAGTACAAGAGAAGAGCAAGAGAGCCTAAGTTTCCAATACAACCAAGATTTGAAACAGTCTTGATTGTTGTTGAATTCATATAACAAGTGTGCAGATGAACAAATTTCCTTTATGTCTGTGTTCCTCAATGAGTCATTCCCAGTCAAACACAAGCCCAATTAAAAGCCCAGTCAAAGCCCAGTCAGAGCCCTGTCAGAAACCCAGTTACAAGTCCAGTCAGAAGCCCAGTGACAAGTCTAATCACAACTACAGTCACAACTACAGTCAAAAGGCAAGTCACAAGTCAAGTCACAGCTCAAGTCACAGCTCAAGTCACAACTCCAGTCACAACTCCAGTCACAACTACAGTCACAACTCCAGTCACAACTCCAGTCACAACTCCAATCACAACTCCAGTCACAACTACAGTCACAACTCCAGTCACAACTCCAGTCACAA
>JALLPD010000644.1:0-16074 GCA_036940065.1 Cyclotella cf. meneghiniana
GGAGAAGGAGGAGAAGGAGGAGAAGGAGGAGAAGGAGGAGAAGGAGGAGAATGAGAATGAGTAGAGCAGCAATAGAGAAAAGGATAAGGAAGAGAATATGATGAGGAGGCAGAGGATAAAAATGTTCATTTCCCCATTCCGCTACTCATGCTTTCAATTATTCTATTCATATCATTCAAAAAGTCCTTTTTTATGTTAAAGATTCCTATTAGTCATACAGCAACTGAGAAATCATTCGCTGGCATAATTTTGGTTACCCGCTTTGAATATGTGCACCATGATTTTTCCTTTCCTATGTGTAGGATTCATTTAAACTCTTGGGTACTTTTTTGCTCTATCATGATGGAAAAGTCAATTTTTTTGCATCTTCACTACTGCTAGTCTGATTGCCACTAGTGAGGTAATAAGAACAAGTACAAACATTTGTAGTTTATTTCTGTGGTTGGTGAACACCATTTGGATAGAATCTGTTGAGATCTATGTGATCATATTCATTGATGTATAATTATTATTTTCCTATTATGACACAGAAACGGGCAAGCAAAAAGAAAATGTCTTACACCCCTAGCCCTCTAAAACCCTGACAAATATATTATGAGGTAATAAGGACAAGGTTATGACAAGGTAACAGCAACAAGATATCTTTGTATTACGTGTAGATATCAAACTCCAAAATCTGGCTTAAGAAAGAGGAGGAGAAGAAGAAAGAGAAGGAGAAAGTGAAGAAGAGAAGAAGAAGAAGAAGAAGAAGAAGAAGAAGAAGAAGAAGAAGAAGAAGAAGAAATAGAAGAAGAAGAAGAAGAAGAAGAATACGATAAAGACAAAGAAGTAGAAGAAGAAGAAGATGAAGAAGAAGAAGAAGAAGAAGAAGAAAAAAAGAGGAGGAGGAGGAGGAGGAGTAGGAAAAGGAGGAGGGGGAGGGGAAATTCTGTCTCCAGCTTTTCAAAAAAGCTTGATATAATTTTATCTCTTCATTTTTCCCTCAACTTCTATGTGAACATTTGGTAGGTCATGTACTACTCTGCATAATCTGAATCCTTGTGCCACATGTAATTACCCACATCCATCAAGCACTGATATAGGGCTCCCAAATATACTCCCTCCAAGCTTTCATATGAATTGATATTGATATACTTGTTTGCAAAAGCATGCAGACACCAATGCATGTCACTCAATTAATTGTAAACTGCAAAGACAGGTAGCAAGGCAAGTTTTACATGCAGACATCATTAAACACTATTTTAAGGTAACAAGGTAATATCTACTAGGTTATTACAAGGTAACAACAACAAATCGTCTTTGTCATTTTTGTATAACTCAAACTCCATAATCTGGCTGAAGAAGATAGAGGAGAAGAACAAGGGGGAGAAGAAAGAGAAGAAAAGGGGGAGAAGAATAAAGTAGAAGAAGAAGAAGAAGAAGAAGAAGAAGATGATGATGATGATGATGATGAGAGGGAGGAGGAGGAGGGGGGAAATCCTCAGTTTCCAGCTTTTCAAAAAAGATTGGTTAAATTTTATCATTTCATCCACACTTCCCTCAACTTCTATGTGAACATTTGGTGGGTTATGTACTACTCTGCATGATCTGAGTTCTTGTGCCACACTTAATTCCCCACATCCATCAAGCACTGATAGGGGACTTCTAAATATACTCACTCCAAGATTTCACATGAATTGGTATTGATATACTTGTTTGCAAAAACATGCAGACACCAGCACATGTCACTCAAGTAAACTACAAAGACAGGTAGCAAGGCAAGTTTTCTTGCAGACATCATTAAATGCTATTATAAGGTAATAATGCAATATCTGCAATGTTATTACAAGGTAACAACAACAAATCACCTTTGTATTTCCTGTATAACTCAAACTCTGAAAACTGGCTGAAGAAGGAGGAGTGGAAGGATTAGAAGAAAAACTACACTGCTACCAAAAAAGTAGTTGTGGTTAAACTTGTGAGGGCCCAACTATGACTGTAGGTATAGTTGTCTACAGTTGAGGTATTGGATTGAAATCACAACTATAGGTTGTCCAATTATAACTACAACTATAGGCAAAAAGTCATTTCGCTCATATGGCCAGGAACTGTATCAATTGCCTTGTAAAAGACCAATCATTGTTGCAATGGCATCAAAAAAGACACTTTTATCACAAGAAATGGAACAGAGGCAATTTATTAAAGAGGGGGGATTTCATAATTTTTATGTCCAAGACTGAATAGAAGGAGAACATACTCCTCAAGTATTTGTGGGATCATAACAATTGTGAGATTTTTCACATCTCCCGCATTTGTACTTTGTGAATCTGCACTAACCCTGTCATCCATAGCAATGATTGCAGAGACAGAGACCTCCAAACTGGGCAGTTTTTTCTTATTTAATGGATAAGACTACAATTGAGGTATGTATGCTCCTTGAGTATTTGTGAGATCATAGCAATCGTCAATTTTTTTCACATCTTCCACATTAGTTTAGTGCAAATCTGCACCGTCTGCCTTGTCAATAGGCATAACGGCAGAAACAGACACCCCCAATGAGGGCAGTTATCATCAATTTCATGGATAAGACTGCAAAGAAGGTATGCATGCTCATTGAGTATTTGTGAGATCAGGGCAATTGCCAATTTTTTCACATCTCCCACATCAAATCTTTGTGAATCTGTACTCTCTGCATCATTAATAGGCATAATCGCATGGCAGACACCGCCACAGTGGGGGATTTCACTTATTTGATGAATAAGGCCGCAAAGAAGGTATACGTGCTCCTTGAGTATTTGTGAGATCACAGCGATTGTTGATATTTACATCTCCCGCATTAGTTCTTTGCAAATTTGCACTGTCTACATCATCAGTAGGCATAATTGCAGAGACAGACCATGCCAAACAGGGGGGATTTCACCTATTTCATTGATGAGACTTCAAAGATGGTATGCATGCTCGTTGAGTATTTATGAGATCATGGTGATTGTCAATTTTTCACATCTCCCTCATAGTTCTTTGCAAATCTGCACTGTTTGTGTCATCAATAGGCATAATGGCAGAGACAGATACCGTTGAAGAGAGAGACTTCAACTATTTGATGGAACAAATGCCAATTCATAGAGCAATTTGTGATAGGAAAAGAGAGGAGGCAGAGCTTTGCCAGAGGCGCAGTGTTTAGGTTTTTTTTGTTGGATTACATGAACCCTGCTCTCTTTGGATTTGTGGCTTGGTTGGACGCAGCACTTCCTATGGGATGTGACCTCTGGACCTGATCATTCGGTCATTGAGAGAATGATGAGAGGGGGGATCATCATTCTTGAAACAGCACCTCACCAGCAAGATGGTGAACACTTACCAACTCACCAAATGTTGGAGCAGTTTGTGATACTGTGAGAGAGGAGGGGCAACTTTGCAATCAGCACAGTGTTTGTGTTAGGTTTTGAGGATTACATGAACCCGGCACTACTTTGGCTTTGTGGATTGGTTGGATGCAGCAATGAACTCTGGTCCTGATCACTCAGTAGATTAAAGGGGGGATTGTCAATTTCAAAGCTGCATTCCCCCAGCAATATGGTGAGAACTTACCAGTTCTTGAAGCAGTAATTAAGTGAGGCAGTGATGTTGTTTTGTTTGTTAGACTATGGACAATCTTAAATGTTAGGATGAGATACAATCTACACTGTTGATAAGGCAAATTGGCAAGGAGACTTTGCCATCATATCAGTGTTTTTGGTTTGATTACAGATGAACTCAGTGCAACTTTGGCTTTGTGGCTTGGTTGATTGGAGCACTCCTACATGAGGGAAACCCTGGTCTTGATCACTCACTCATTAAGAGAGGAATTGTTTTCCACAAAGGTGCTACAATTCAGAAAGATGGTCATGAACAGAGATTTAGGTAGTGATGTCTTTTTCATTCTGTGAGATTGTGGAGAGAAGATAAAAATAGACATTGGTGCATGTGTGTGTGAGTTTTGTTGAGTTACTTGAACTTGGCTCAACTTTGGCTTTGTGGCTGGGTTGGATGCTGCACTCCTACGGAATGTCAACTTCCCCTAATCTCTCAGTCATCAAAAGTTAGATGCTCAGGGGGTTGTTTTTCAAAAAACTGATACAATTCAGGCAGATGGCTATAAACTGAAGCTAAGATAGTGGTATTTTTGTTAGATGTTGAGATAGTTAGGGAGGGATACAAAAACATACTTTGCTTGACAGTTTTGTACAATTATGTGAACCCTGTGGGGCTTTGGCGTTTTGTCTTGGTTTGAAACATTGCTCTTTTGAGATGTCAACTCTGGCCCTGATCACTCAGTCATTGAGAGCAAAATATTCAGGGGATATTCTTTCCTGTAAGCTTCACTTCACTGGTAAGTAATGGTGTCAACATCAGGGTGGTTGTTTTTCCCAAAGTTTCTGACAGTCAGAAATATTAGTATGTGAAATTGATGCAGAAATATTATTCATTTTGTTGGATTCCATGTTTGATGTCAGCATGAAACACACTTGTGTTTAGTTGTGTGCCACTTGATTCCTTGCAAATTTTGCTATTATTTGTTGACCTTTCATGCAAGCTTTTCTTGTTATTCCTCCTGTACTAACTAAAGAGATGTTTTTTACTAAGACATGTTTTTAGATAGCAGCTAATACTACTTAAAAAGTCAAAAAAATCAAGTTTGGTTTTCTTGCATCTCCAAAATGCCTACACATGTCATGGTATCACTAGTTGACTTCATCAATGGCAAACTTTCGTTGTAGTGCTTCCTGTGGCTTAAAACAATGTACCAACTTCCAATCTGTTCACAGTACATTCAAGAAAATGAAGGACAGATGAGGGGACACTTTTGCACTGACAGGTAGCCAACTCAAAGCATAAGAGGGGTAAAATTTATATTTTGCAAAGAATTAATGAGATTTTGGAGTATGTTGCACTGTGACATACCTTGGTCTATGCTGTAAGCATAGGAGTAGAAATATGATGGATGGTGCCCCAATGTGAGGTGAGAGTACCTTACATGGTTCAGTGCTGTTTGATATGAATGAGGCTGTTTTGCATCGGTTTGAACTAATCATGCCTTGCTGTTGTCTTGAAAAGAAATTTTATTTGATAACAACAACCTGAATTGTGTAACAATCAACTGATTCAAGGTTGTAAACATGAATACAACTTCAATTATAATTTATTTTGATTCTCTTGCAAAAATTTGTAATGTTCAAGATGCCCTGAAATGGACAAAATATTCATTCATCCTATGTTGATCCCATCTTGAATGTGGACTAAAACCCCCACTTCGTCAATATTTCAACAGCCCAGTTCTTTTTATATTGTCTTTTTAAGTCCCAAGTCAACACAGCAAAATAAAAATATTTGTTAAATGAAGAACCATCCCTTCTATTGTAAATGCTGTTGGAGCTGTCCATAAGCAGCAGTTTGTTTTTGATTGGTTCTGTTCCTGTTGACTGAATGTTTTGCTGAAGAAATAATCTATGAATTTCACACCTAATAGATGCTGGGCAAAAATTTCCTGATGTCACAGGCTTGACAGGACAGATGGTGTTTTTAGAAAGTGCCAACCATACCATACTTATGTTTTTCACCACCTACCACATCAAAGAAGCAGCCCTATCATGGCCTGAAACCCTATGGCCTGAAAGACACAGTAGCTGTTGTCTCTATCATGGGGGGTTTGTTGAAGTGCATGACAGCAATGTATGCCTGGATAGGACTCCCTCAGGTGTGTGTTCCACCATCGTTTGTCTGATGTTTTTGAATATACTTGTGATGACATTCTAATGGCAACAAAGCCTCCAATGATGGCGCAACATCAGTGCCTCTGACAGTGACACGACATTGCCTTCAACAACATTGCCTTCAACAAACACACCATTGACAATGATGTATTCAACAAAGGCTGCTCTGACGACAGCTGCTCTGATGAGGCCGCTCCAACAACAGCACCTATGACAATGGTGCCTCCCACAACAGTGCACCACAAATTGTGCATGCGGTGCATTATGTTGCCAGAGATGTTTTGGTTTTGCTATGAGGTAAGAAACATTTCATTTGTTTTGTAACCATTTTAGTATTATTTTTATTCACTGACTTTTTATAGCATAGCATTCATTATTTTGAACAGAGAGCGGGGGAGCCAGAGATGCTTATGTTGTAATGGAAAATGTTGTGTCGGGTAAGTGCATTTTTTCCATATATGTCAGCTAAATTTCTGTTTTATTGACCTTCATCAGTGTGTTCACATATGTGTGACAGGTTTGCTACTGAATGAATTGTTGGTTTGAAAAAGTGGTGTAAGTTATGAATGTGAATTCTTTGCATAATTTTATTTGTGTTAAAGTTTTTGACTTTTGACATAAATCATTCTATTGGCAGTGGGTATGTCCCATTGATTCTGGTGTTTGGATGAATATTTTGGTGCATTGCAAAGTTGTTCACTCTAACAGCTCAATGTGCTTATTTCTCACCAAATTTTTTGTATACCTAAAAAACATTTGTGTCACATTGTTGCCCAATGAAGCAACATATAAACAGGTTGTGCACTTCTTGTGAGAGTCAGTCTATTTTTTGTTATCCATCCATGAAAACAACTGACATCTTTTCTGCTTGTCATAGAATTAATTAGGGTGAAGGGTGGGCAATGGTCAAAAGGGATAGGAATGGGATTGGGTATGCAAGGATGGTCAATGCATACTCTAAAGGTAGTCATCAGGTCCACTTGTGCAACTGGTACAGGTTTGTTTTCTTGGAGATTGGAGACATTTGAAAGCATTCCATCAATTTCCTGTTTTTTATTTGACAATATTTTTCCAGGTCAATGTTTCCAATTTTGATGTTTGACTCATACTGGATTTTGAATTTCTAAACTATGTTCAAGATAAAGTAAAATATTTTTAATATTGTTTTATCAAATGATGCCAGATTTTGTACTCGTGTATCAGAGTAGTCCACAATTAAATAGTCCTACCATCAGTTGGAGTGATATTTTCAGGATGCATCTGAACCTATAGTTGAGCTATAGTTGGCCATCTATAGTTAGGGGCCAACTATATGGAGCTATGCTAATAGTAAAAAAGCATATCAAAGGTATGAGTTATAGTTGAGTTAAAATGTTGTGTGATGACAAACTAACAACATGAGGTATATGTAGGAATTCAATATGTCTAACTATAGGTCAAGTTATATGCATACAAATGCTCAACATATGAAGACCCATAGTTGGCCTCTATTCTAACTATCACTACAGCTATATTTTTGGTAGCAGTGAATCATCTGTGTTGTTGACAAGGAGTTCAGCCTATCTGCCAACTACCCCAAGGGACATGGTTATCTCTTTTTGGAATGGCTCCAAGAGAGCTACCCAGGAGTGTTGCTAATGCATGTTGAACATACCACCAGTTCCAGGCAAGAACTCTGCACAGAGGGTAGCATGGCAATCTACATGAACTATCCATACAACATTGAATTTTAGATGTTACGTTCAAAAAATCAAATCAAAAACAAGGATCATCCAACAAAATGTGTGTGATGGTTGACTTCCTCTTAATTATTTTCTCTTGCGTGCTTATTGTCTAATGTAAACCTTTCAGTGTGCATGCCATTCCATTACATTGTAGGCAACAATCATGAGTTTAAAAGTACAACTGTGAGGCTGGGTGTTGGACACACTCTATGGCAAACTAGAACAGCTCCAGCATGATTCCAAACTTATCCTTGATCAAGACTTCATGATGAATAGGCACTCTGTGTGCCAGAAACTGGAATGAGTTGCCATCCATTGTTGACTATTGGGATTTAATGTTTAAGAGGAAGCAAATGAAAGCTTGAATGGAAAGATGACACCAAAGTGGTAGACTACACTCACCTCCTTAAAGTTTTTTCATGCCAACCAAAAACTCCAACCAAGAAACAACTGACTGTGTCATCAAGCCTGCATCCATCACAGTTGATGAGGTCATCATGGAGTTGTGAATGAACACAAAGCAACTTACATCATCTTTCTATCTCAGGAAGCAGGAAGCAGCTATTCATAAATGCACTCAACCAGTGAATGCAAGGCAGCATTGCTTTGGATTGTAGCCACAAATGATGAATTTGTGATTGTTTGGGAGGAGTCACAGCCAACATTCTGTGTTATTGCCATATTAGTATCACTAGTGCACAGCTGTGGCTGATGTGAAAAGTAATACCTTCTTGCATTGTCCTACTGAGAATACAAATGCTCTGTTTTTTCATCAGTTTGATGAGGACATACAAAAATCAATATCACTTTTGCAATAAAGGATGCACCTACAACCCACCAACAAAACAATGAAAACCTAGCTCAACATGCAAAAGTATGATGGCTAAAAGAAGAGCTGACAAAAGACATAAACATTAAGAAAGCAACCAAAGAGTATTTTAATGCACTGTATTAGCATCACATGTAGAATTCACTGGCTTTTTGGAAGGGAGATCTAAGAGCAGTTACCCCAAAAGCTTCCAACTTTATCTGCAAAGTATTTAGCAGTAAAGGAAAAATAATAGATTCAAGTGAAGGAGATCAGTTAGGAATAGTTTCATCATACCTGGCCCAGAGCACAGTTTGGTGAACAGTAACATTGCACTGAGGAAGATCTTTACATCAGCTATGAAAGAAAACTTTCTACAACTTCAAAAAACTCACAGGCAGCATTGGTGACATTATGCACTGGATCCACAATTGTATTGAGATGAAGAGGTGCATTCAATGCCAGTCAAACTCAGGCATTTTTGGTGCCTCATAAGCCAATAAAGCAATGAATCCAATCTTCTACAAAATGAAGCTTCCAGAATTCTCCAAGAATCACAATAACACCGAAGATGAACTTGAATTCATGAATCAGGTGTAGTTGGAGGCAGAGCTCCTTCCCACTTTTAATTTCCCTATGCATTCTTCATTCGATGACACAGAAAGCAAAGCCATTGATGCTCTCATTCCTGTTCTAACTGCAAATGTTGCACCTCAGGTCACTGCATGCAAGGCTTCACTGTCCTCATCAGTCACACCATCAAATCCTGCATGCCCTGCAAATAATTCAACAAGTACCTCCACAAGTAAAAGTTCCAAAAAAGCCACACCTGGTAAGTTTGAAAAAAAAACAAGAATTCTACAAATTGAGAGAGAGAGATACTCAGGTTGAAAACTGTGGTCAAGATTGCAACTTGTTTTGAGGGTGCTGGAAACAAGGGTGTAGACCCACAGAAGCAACTCTCCATGATTGATATGATGCAACATCAAATGTCCCAGAAACAGCAGATGCAGACATTTCAAAGTATGCAATAACTTCTAATGCAACAATTACACCAAACAATGCAAAACCATGTGAAAGCAATGGGGCATCACTCAACGAAGTCCGAAAAATTCTCAAGAGGTTCTTACAGATGAAGGAGATGGAAGTTGCAGTAGTTCAGATGGCAACAGTAGCATTAGCAGTAACAAATCCTGTCTTATCAGTAGTTGCTTAGTTATCAATTCGTATGAATTATGTGTTCAGTACAATAAAAGTTAAATACAGTCCTTAAACAATAAATCATTTACCACTTACAATAACTAAACATGACCTCTATATTATATTCTGAACACTGCCATTGTTGCCACTTAAAAATTGTCAGGGCACAAATAGTATGGACTAATTCTCTCATATCCCTCAAGGTTCGTGTACTGCTCATGCTCAGGATCAAAAATAGTTTTGATTTGTTTTGACCCCACCAATTCAATATGGAAGTTGTGAATTGATGCTATTGATTCCAATACAAGTCTTCTTTTGAGACCATTGCTAGGCAGGCATTTTGTGCATTGAGAAATGAACCCTGCATTCTGTACATACCTTACTAACCGGCCTGTTGAAGTGACATATACACATTGCTGACACACAACACATAATCATGGATATGAGATCTTCTGTCTGCTGGTTATGTGGCCCAACCAATGTGTCAAAAGCTGATCCAGCTCTTGGGAATCGCTTGTCCACACAGATTTTGAAATTGCCAATCCGTTTCTGAATATGTAGTAGATATTGTGCTCTCAATGTATATGAACTCTCTGACCAACTCCCAGGATAATTTAGTGCGCAGAAAAAACTTGTCCATCTGGACCATTAGCAAACACATTGTTGACTGTAGTATCAAAGTCAAATCCACAGCAGAATGTGTTCTGTGTTACAGGTTCACTGTGCACTCTGATGTGAAAGAGACCACATCTATAAATCCAATAATGTCTAAAATTGTAGGTTCCCAATGGTTGACCATCAAGGCAAATTTTTGCTTTTTTTCTGGGAATGCAAATTTATCTTTTGCACTGCCATTACAGTGCAGGTTCCTGACAAAAAGTTTAATCATGATATTTAATACATGACAAGAAGCAGATGATGATATGTCAAAAATCATGCACAGATGCTATTAGTTCACCACACTGCCCAAGTAGAAAATAATAGGCCCAACTGTACCTCAGAGGGCAATTGCCACTTACACCCATTTCTCCTTTCAAGAGAATGATATCTTGGAGGTTAAAGAATTTTGTGAAGTTTGATGAAGGCCTCATGTGTCAATCCATTCATCAGAAGAATGGACAATTGATCTCAATAATCCATCAGTTGATTCCATTGAGACTTACAGGACAGAAGTATGGCTTCATGCAAAAACTACTTGCACCTTCAAATCTGATTATGGTTTTTGATGTGATAGGGAAGATGCAACAACACTTTCAGGAGATGCCTCTGTCTCTTGGTGAGTCTCATGGTGGACCTCATGGTTGTGAGACACCACAATATGAATGCATAATCACACTATACTTTTTGTTGCATTTCCTGCAAAACATCCATATATTTGCTAAAAAATGGGGTTTGGAATGATGTGGATCAAAAACAATTACAGCATAAAATTAAGGGATCCCTTTCAAAATCATTTCCAAATCATTTTCAAATCATATGCAAATCAGAAATTCGGAACATGATTCTCAATTTTTCTGGCAGATTGACAATTTATGGCAAACACCCACTATACACCTACCAGATATCATGGTCAATAAGACCCCACCATGTTTAAGATGTTTTGCTGAGTCTTCTGACAGTTGCATTGTTAATGAGTAAAATTTCACGAGTCTTTATAAATAATCAGAGCAACACACCAATATGCATGGCTCCCAGTAATTCCAGCTGGTTGTCAAGTTAGGCCCAGTCACTGCAAAACTCAACACAAATCATCACACACAACACCACACACCACACACAATAAGGAGCAGTATCTTTTGTAAGATTGGTACCCAATGGCCAGTGAAGAACTGGCAGGAAGAGGGTACCATACCATATAGCACAAGTAATAGGGTACATTAGGGTAACTTTTCACAATACTGATTTTTTCATAGTGATAATAATACTAGCTTTACGTGTAGCATAAGAGGATTTTGAAAGTATTTTTTAACATTTGGTGGGTCTTATAGAGCAAGGTCAAGATATATGGTACTTGGGTTGATGCATTTTTCTGTCTCGCTACTATATTCTATTTACATAACCAGTTTGTTGTGCCAAACCCTTATATTGTGAATTTTGAAATATCAACAGATCACAAGGGGTAGCCAAAATATTCCCACTGACCATGGAGGCTACTTCTTCATTTTTATGCATGCTCATTAAACTACTCATTTAGCGTTTCCTTTGTACTTAAGAGCAAACAGCCCCCCTTCTTATCCAAAAACAATTGAATAACTCAACTTCTCAGCCATTGTACACATAATTTGACCCTGCCCCAACTCAATTTCACTGACAAAATCTTCAACCATCAATGCCTCCATTCATGTTGTTGAAAGTACTAATCATAGACAGCAACTGCACAACACCTTCATTATATTTATTGATATCAGGCCATGCTGCATCTTCATTCTTCTTATCATCAAAAGTATGAATAAAAGCTCATCTTCTCAAATGTTGACATCTTGTAAACTTTCATGCTCATGCCCTGATTCAAACTGGCTTGTGTGTTCTTTTGGATTCCAATGCTTCAAAGATTGCTTTCAAGCTGAAAATTTACCTTACAGTTTGGACAAAAAAGTCATTGAACCTTAGGAGCAGATCAAGAGCCTAGCAACATTCAACATAAACTCAATGGAAGGACGGTGTCAGTGACATTGCTTGCTCATGAATCCATCTTCTTGAAAACGTGTTTAAAGAAGAAAATTTAGGGTGGTTATGGGAATGCATAACTCACGACACAACATTTCTTGTAAGATAAATCTTCAGCAAAGAACCATGTGTTGAAAAGTTTTCTTGTCAGGACCATCAACACTTTTGATGTTTACATACATCTCATGATTGAGTTTGGCATCTTTTGTCATGGTAGTGTCTAGATCAATTCTGGTCCATAAATCTGCCATACTTTTGGGTTTCTTCCAAAGCAAGCCATCCATCACCTTTGAGTTGTGGTTCACTCATTACAGGAGAATTTCATGTTTTGCTGCATTCAAAATGATCAGGAGATAATGTAAAATGCGTAGTTATCAATGTTGTACAATTGGACAGTAAGATTTGCAGATTATAATCTTAGGAATTTATGAGGTAGGGAGAAAACTGAGGGTCAGATATCTTAGTACTGTAAAAAGTCAAACTTGAAAAATGATTTCTCTGGAGGAGGAAAAGGAGGAGGAGGTTAGTGGCTTCTAATGCAACTAAGATTTGAAAACTTCTTGATCGTAAGGGACAAATATTATTTTTGTGCACCAGGTATGGTACGTACCATACAATACCACATACCCTTAGAAACGAGCAAAAACTCTAAGTTTTAAACTGTCAACTGAACAACAGAAAGCCAAAAACAAAATGTTCATTTAGTAAGCAAAACTCACTGCCAAGTGAAACACTGCCTTAGTCATAGTGGCTAGGATTGGGACTAGTCATATATTTTTTTATAGAAACTCAATGAGAGGGCTTTCCAGTATCTGCTGATGTCATAGAAAGACTCCTATTAGAAAATTAGGCAGAGAGGTAAATACTATCACCTTTAACACAGGTCATTTACAGAATGTATGTATCGCTACCAAAATGATTTATGCACACATGTTAAAGCACATGTTGTTAGTATTTTATTGTCCTATTCATCACTTGGACAAAACTACATCTGATATGAGATTCTGGGAATAGGAGAAAGAGGGATATGACACAAAACTCTCTACAAATCAAGAAAACTTCAAAAATCAAGGAAAACAAAAATTAATCTTTATAACATGTCCAGTTGCAATCTTGCATACACTATTTCTGGACCAGATCTGAGCTAGTTGTGGAGATAAAAATCCATTCCAATGAATGTTAAGAAACCATTTAGAAACAACCTCATCAAAGTAATATATGATAAAGCAGCTATCTTTTTGTAATGGCCAACAATTTGAATCATTTAGACAGTATTTAATGCCATTTTTGAAGAAAACAGTAGAGAGATGTTACAATGGCACCAACAGAACTAACATTTCATTTATCACAAAGGCTGCCATTTTACATCAGAACTAGTATGATTGTCTATGCAAAACTCCATCTTAAAAGTGGCATTGAATGCCTGTTTTGGTATGGAACATAGCTTGCTGCTAAATTATATAATCTCTGCCACTTGCTGTAAAAAGTAGCAACAACAAGAGAGTGAGCAAATTGGCATGGTTCCTTATTATTCTTTTTCATTTGGAATTGATCAAACCTGGAAAGAACAACAGGACACTGTTTGTGGCCCAGCAGGCATGAAGGCTATTTTCAGATTTAACACCATAACCCCTTTCAGCTGGAAGATTTTTTGTAGCAGAGGAAGTAAGAAAGAGAATGGTCCCCATATCTGATGATGTTTATGATTGTGTGTATGTTAGGTAGGAATAAAGTGGGAGAGCAAGTGCCATGTGCTATGCCTTAAGTTTTTGTGACCTGCAGTAACAATCAGCTCACATGGACTTCATGTTGTAGTAATGAACATTTTTATAGTATCTTAGATTGTCCAAGACTTTTAGGCAGGAATCTAAAAGAACAAAATGATGTATTTCTTTTGCCTTGTTTTAAGGACACAACATGAATACTAAGCAACAATGATGAGAAAGAAAAATCTCACTGATCATGATGGCTTTTTATCAGACCTTTACAGCTTATTTCAAATGCTTCAAGTTATATTTCACATCTTCTGTGCTCTCATAAAATTCAACCTTCTGCATTTAAACTCATTTTTTCCAACATCTCATTGCCAATGCAAGCAAACATTACAGATTTGAAAAGCCAATTTGATGTCCAATGGCCACTCTAAGTTCTAAGTTTTGAAAACATTACCTATGTCTAGTTTTGTACTGTTGGGCCCTATGTTTCCAAAACAATGATATCAAGTTTTTGGGGAGGGATAAACTTATTAATATTTCTGACACGGAGTTTTCTTTTTGATACATTTTGGATGAGCCTGATAATGTTTTCACAGGAGTGTAACTAAGAATTGGATTGAGCAGTTTACTGAGAGTCTTCAAAAAAATGATGTAGCAATCAAGGTCGGAGGAAAAATTGGCTACCCCTCTTACAGTAGCCTTCAATATAAAAAGGTAAATGGAGAAAAGCATGAAGAGGAAATAACAAGTTTTCATAAGCATAAAAAACAAGTGGATATTACTCGATTTTTCCAGATTCTAAATGCTTACCAAGCAGCTGCAAGATTTTTTGCAAGTGGGATAGTAATAGAGTGGGCATGATTTATATGATAGTAGTGGCAATGCTGAAATTGTCACCTGAATATGTGTTCAATGCATCAAAGTTGTTTTGTAATGTTGTGTTGATTTGTGCTGTTATGGCTGTTTTTTGCTGATACTGGTGGTTTTGGCTCTTCCGTCATTTTTGGCCAACATGGCAGATTTTAGCTTACATGTTCATTATTTTGCAGACAGCTGCTTTTGACCAACAGGGCTGTTATTATGTAGGAATTATTTCATTTTCTACAGGATACTGCCATTTTTGGCTGATATTGCTCTTTTCATCTGATTCCCCCATTTTTGGCTGGAACAATAGATTTTTGAGATGATGGTCAAGATTGCCTATTTTGGCAATTAGGCTGGAACTTGTAGGCCCCATTGATGGATCTGATTGTAAATTTGTAAGTCCCATATGCCTGATTAATCTATTGACATGGCCAATAGGACTTTTTATTACACTATGACCACAACAAATTGATTTTATGATTGGTTGTGTGAATCTGTCATGAGTTGGACATTCCTATCAGAGCTCCGATTGGATGCTGCTTCCCCTCAATGTTCAATTGACCAATTGGATTTCTGATAAGTCATTAGCTTCCAAAATTTCATGAGACTTCTTCATGCAGCTTTGCATTTTATGAGAACTTCCAGGGAAACTTGACTGTCTATCCAGCTTGAATGAAAAAATGGAAGGAATAAAATACTATTGATCCCTAAGTTTGTGGCAGAGTTATATCGGTCTGTTCCCCCATTCTCAGAAAAATCCATACAAAGTCAGCTTTCATGTGATGCAACTTTTTTGGAAATAATCTGTCACATATTGCAATTGGATGAGCAGAATGGGATATTACAAAGTCCCTGCCTGAGACTATCCCTGCAGGTAGATTTTTTTATCCATCCACACACAAAAATACCCCAATAGGTTATGAGATTGGTTTTTGGGGGATGGTCAAAAAATGTTTTCTGCTTCTCAGCCTCCACTGATGCAGAAAATATTTTTGTCCAACATGAAAAACCCATCCCCTCTCACCTCTTCCACCATGACAATGACTGATGTTGATAATGATGATAACTCCACTACTGGTGTGAGTCAATCCCAAAATGAAGCATTTAATTTGGCAACAAAATAGGTGAAAGTGAGTCTGAACTGTTTTGTATCCCAAATGGCTATTCATTGAAAGCTCTTGTTAATCTTTGTGAGGGACCATGTGATGGTGAATGCTATCTGCTAGTTGATCTGTCCATTTTATCATTGAATTTTGCAAGGAAAACTATGTATGTTAAGCCTTCTGCCAATGAGCTGAGGGCCAAAATTATCTGACTCTTCAACATTGAGAGTGGTGACAAATCACTCACCCCACATCCAAAAGATC
>JALLPD010000645.1:0-14938 GCA_036940065.1 Cyclotella cf. meneghiniana
CTCATAATTTCAATTCATCAACTGTCAACAAGAGATTTTCACCTCCTGTAATTTCCATTCTTACCAGTAACTTTTTATCTCCAACTGGCTTAGGTCATGGCCTAAACAAACCCAACAGTCACAGCTGTTGTGAGATTACTCATGGGAAGGTCAAGCTAAATGTGGAAAAAGATGCAACTAAATACTGATGGTCATCATGATGATAGTGGATATGCCAATATGATTGCATTATGGATATTATAAGCAAAGTGTGACAGTGAAGATGAGCAAGTAAATTAATGATGGTGCTAGTCTGTCTGCATTTGCCTTTGCTTAAGAAGAACTGCCCAACAAAGATGGTTTAATATTATTGTTCCCTCCATCATTGAAAATCTCCACCATCTGCACATGGAATGTTCAACAAGGCCAGTGACTGTTATATCTCTGAAATCATGATACTCAGTATTGGCAAATGATGTGTTGCTAATTTGACCATGATCTCAACACATAACTCTGTTTCTACAAGCATCGACAATAACACAACACCTGATTAAGAAGACCACAGTAACAAAAACAAACTGATGGTCATGTACAACCTCTTTCACTCATTTGACAAGTTGCATACGTTGAGATCCAGCAACAATCAATCATTTCAAATGATAAATTGAAAAAGGAAAACCTGCTCCAAACGAGAATTATGACAATAAAACAACACATTGCCTCATTGATTTTTCCATTTAAAAGTCAACTCAAAAACTAGATGCAGTTGCTGTCACAACACAATTTCTCAATGCTCTGACTGATCTTCATGGATAAGATGACTTTAAGATGATCATAAGCAAAATATTGCCTGATTGTTTTGTAGAAGGACATAGAGAACAGTTGAGCTTGCTCAGATGGAATCATCTTTGGTGTAATGTTTTCTGATATGGATGCACCTACTTTGCTTGCTGGTTAATTGTTGGTTATGAAGAAACTGTGCTTCCCTTTCTAAAATAAGAGTGTTACACCACTGAGAAGTTGTCATTTATCAAGTAGCAGATGCTTTAAATAAATGCAATCTTCTGAAATATCTTAGTTGATTCATTTGGTAAATACTTGAAAACTAAGATGAATGTTGACAACATAGGTACTGGATATTAAATGCATATGTCCATTGGCAAAGAGGAACTGAAGCTCAATCTAGAAGAATTTAATCTTGGAGCAGAAGGATATATGAAAGTGAAGGCACATAATGAATATGGATGGAAATGTCTAATTGATGTGTAATTCTGCCACATCAAAATTCTTTCAATAACAATGAGATATGTCATAACAATATTGACTTCACTGTTTGTGTGCAAGGAAGTGATCATGGCAATGATAAGTTCAAATATTCAGAAATTTCTCTCATACAATCAAAGATGTCAAATTTTTCAAGACACATCTTTTATGATACGTACAGTCTGTTTTCTTGTGAATTTCAGGAAAGAACAAGCAGAAGCTTTGAAAATACAGTTCTTCATGATGGAAGGTATATCCAGTTTTGCCAACAAGAGCATGTAGTGTAAAGATAATGTCAATGAAATGTCATTCACAATGTGAGTGCATTCAGAACAACAACAAAAGCTTTAGCTTCATAACTGCATGGCAGCTCAGATCAGAGACACAGCTTACATATGCATTATTTTGGGAGAGGAATGATATTGAAGGTCAGGGAAATGTTAAGACTTAACACCTTGATTTTATCATAAATACTCAAAAACTTGAATGGAATATATGACATGATCTTAAATTTACCCAAGATATTCATAATACATATTAACTTAACTGAGTACCAATCATAACCAATACTAAAAAATTCTCCCAAAGATATATTGCAAACTAATAACACTAATGGCAGCAAGATATGTTAGGTTTCAATGTAGAATTTCATCCTTTTGCAAAATGTGAGCCATTTTTGCGTGCAAAAATATCAAAAAGGAGTACTCCTAACATTGATCTCAGAGTTGTTTAGAATTTAATCCTCTATGTAATCTTTTGTGGCATTTATTGTGATCAGATAAGTTATTTGGATGTTGGACACAAATGATCACTAAGGATACATGTAAAATGATATTCATTGTTGGAGTGGTTGAGTTACGATATTCTCACATCTCAAAATTATAACCTTCATAAATTGAAACAGCTTCAATTTTGGAAATGGCTGAGATTTTGAAAATGGCTTGAAGATATATTTAAGCTGTACACAAAATCTCCACCATTTAGTCAGAAAATTATAAAAAGAGGAATGTCATGTTTTCTCATATATTTTCCATGAACTCTTATTTATGAAGACTGTCATTTCATTCAATGGCTTACATTTCTTTTTCTCATCCTTTTCCTAAGTTCCAGCCATTTCACACAAAAATGGCTGAAATTTTGTAAACTGCTGAAATTTTGTCATTTGGCTTAAATGAAAATAATTTATTCATTGTAAGTTGACAAAACTTTGGTTATGTGCACATAAACTTCCACATACCATCCACAACTTATTTTTTCTCAACCCAATATACAACAAAAGAGAAAATAATACTTGAATATATTTTTCATATGCATTTTGAATTCAATCCAACCAAAAGGTACAATAGCACCATTAGTAGACCAAATTCAAAAAAAACGTTATGACAATGTTAGAAATCAATTTCTGCACAACCTATTCTCTTTTTTGCGCCATGTTTCTTATGCACAATATCCCTGTTCCAGTCACTGATGCAAACAAATGGGATGTTACTATGCGTAAACAGATTAGTTTTTTTCAGGGTGTCCTACTGTCTAAGAGTATGAGCATCCCCAATGCACAGTTGCTGGCAAATGAACAATGGATTCAATGCTTAAATTTTACAATTTAATCTTAATTCTCTGATCTTTATTCTTCTTGTTGGTGCAACTTTTGTTACTTATTCAAAATTGATTGGGAGGATCATTGAAATATTGGTAACCTGGATAGTTTTGTCACTTGCAAATTAAGTTAACAAAATGACAATGAAAACTTAACCAGCACTGATGCTCAAGGAGTCAAGATTAAGCAGGTGCAGAAAGAAGTCAATGCAGTCCATGTAAATTTTTTCTATAAAGAGGAAAGATGAACATTTCTGCAAGAGCCAAAAAACAGATAAAAATAGAAGAAGGAAACTTTAGAATGCTTTTGATGACATGTGAGCTCAAAAGAAGTGAATGATGTGATTGGTTGATTGCAATCAAGCAAGCATGGTTGTTTGATGTATGGGATTTTTTTGTGAAACTCTTCTGATGACTACTGTCACCAAATTGAGATGCGATGATCTTCAAGTGGAGCCCACTAGTATCTTTGTTTATGGTCCGCAGGGATTGGTCAAATGTATCTAAAAATAATACAACTTTCCCATTGCTGTACTCTTTCCTAATGACAAACAAGTTGACAAGATGAGGAGAATGAAATGTATCATTCTTTTACAACCCTGCAATAAAAAAGAATTTCTTTGCAATGTAATCGACATCTACTTCACCTTTACATTGCAATGATTAGTTTCTTGATGCATTAGGAAGGATTGAGTTATGTTTGTGACATCAGAGGTTGTGTGCACACCCTGTGAAGCTTCCAATTCAACACTTGATGACACACAAAGTGAAATGTAGAGGCCAAGCTGGAGTATCTGCAGCAGCAATGTTGGTGGTGTTCTCAAGATGAAACCGCATGCCTATTGCAACAGGAGTACAGGAAAGGAGGTCTGGTTCTAATATTTAGACCATGGGAGGTGCCACGGTCTCATATTTGGTGATCATGGATGGTTTGGAGTCATGTGGCCAGCCCTAGCAGATCTAATTCATCAATCGATCTAAATTGAGCGACCACAATATTGGCATTATCTAATGTCAGTCCAATGCCAATGTTGTATGAGCCTTTGTATGAACTGTTATATCAATGGGGTAGTTGTTGTTTCAAATCGAGAAAGGAGTCATTGGAGCAGTTCTACAGTGACCACAGATTAATGAAGTCCAGATTAAGGGTGACAACTGATGATGACACCTTGCCAGAACAAAGTAGAAGTCTTCATGTTTTTGTAACTTTTTGATGTAAAGAATGATCTCTTCAATAAGCAATTGCTTGGTGCCCCTCGAATTCCTTGATATGGGTTGTGTAATCACGCTATCATTATGTAATGATACCTGTATGACCTTAGCTGATGCAAACCTGCAGTAATTTGGTTTTGTTAATTGTAGTATGCCAGTCCATAATGCTAGTTGATTGTTGTGTGTAGAAGTGTTTACATAATCAACATGCAAGGAAAATGGACTAAGATATATCTAACTAAAGTACCTTAATATTTTTGTTTCGGTAATGCTGTTATTTATTGCATGAATCCATTAGGCTACTGTTTTTTCCCTTCAATTTCATCATTATTCAGCGGCACTAGTAACTTGATTGCATGGTTGATTTTTGCTACTATAGCAGATAGAATAATGTTTGCATAATGTTCTTCCTTTGTGCAGAATGTTGAAGGGAAAACCCCAATTTGTTGTTCCATGATACCAATCCTCTAGGCATCCTCCGCTCACCAAACGACCTCTTTAGCCCTCCAAACAGGAAAGCCCAACCGGCCTCACGCCACCCCGCTGAAAATGCCCCGATTGTTTCCATTGTTGTGTCCCCCAAACCGCATTGGGGGAGCCGCCAAAACCCGACAAAAACCGACAAAAAAAGAAGTCAATCGAATTTCCGGACAAACTACAACGCCCCATATCGAACGCGATGTAGTAATAAACATGAATGAAAAGGCAATATATTCTATTGTCAATTCGTGACATCACGTTCTGTGGAATTGGCGCAAATCGGAACACAAGCTGACAATTTCGTCGATGTGGGATCCGACAAAAAAGGCGCGCAACGGCTCGGAATCCGTACATGTACATAGGATTGTGAAAAAAGCAGAACAGTGCAGAGAGCAGGTGGTGCGCGTTGGGTTTTTCTGTTGTGCCTCATTATATTTGTTGTTCTTTTTTCATGGGGAGGTAGGGAGGTCTAGCTAGAAGTGAAACACAGGGCATCAATCTTTTCTAGCGTGGCGCGTAAACAAGTATGCATTTTGTTCACAAGACGTAGTGTGGTTGGTTGCCCTATGCGATTTTTCGAGATTTGGAGGCTAGAATACATTGGTTCATCTCGCCTTCATCATCATCACGAGCAAGGGATGGTCTGCTAAATGAGTCTGACCATCTCGTTCGTTATCATATTGTGTTTCAGTTCAGTTGAGCTTGGCGTATTTTGAGTCCTGTCGTCGTCGAGTAACGCCGCGCGTTCTCAAAGTTCTGTTGACAACCATTGCCTACTCAAAAAGTTGATAGCGCGGTCGCCTCTCCCGGTGGCGTCGATTGATTGGTCCAGCCTGGCACGTCACAAATCTCGTGATCGAACGAAGGCTGCATCAGCAGTAGGTCAATTCCAAGTAGCCGTATCAAAGTGACCATTAACATGTCAGCATCCCGAGATCCCGGCAAGTCTCGTGCAGAGACCAAAAAGGAGCAACAACAACAGCAGCAGCAGCAACACCAACAACAACAAGTTCAAGAAGACGAATCTGTCCCGTCGGCCTCGCCCGTTCCCGAAGACGACGAAAGCGATGCAGGCAAATACATCCTCTTCCAGCGATCCGACGACGATGCAGACCATCACGTTGTCATTCCTCCTCCGCCTCCTCCCAACCAACCTCATCACATCATCCCCAAAAGCCCCGACGATCTACTATGGAAACGAAGCGTCTACATGCGAGGCAACGGTTGCACGTCGGACAGCCTCACCCAGCAGACGCAAAAGTACTCCCCGCCTCTCAGCATCGGCATGCCTTCGTGGACATCCATGGAGGATCACGCACAAGAAGATTATCAAGAAGGGGAACACGAAGAAGACCAAGAAGAACAAGGCATCGCGGGGAAGAATCACGTTATTACGCCTGCCGTCAAGGGAAGGTTGGGAAGAGATGCGATTCATCCCAGTATGTTTCGGTATCCTCCCAGTTCGCCGATCAAGACTTCTCCGCCAGGGGGGAGAAGTCCCGTGCTTGAGGAGGAGAGTGTGGCGGTGTTAGATACGGAAGAGTTGAGAGGAGGAGAACATAGAGAAGAGATGCCCTCCATGGAGGCGGGAGAGGAATGGCTCCCTCCTCCCACGACTACGCGTGCTCGTCCTACGACTGGAGCCGATACCATCAAGACTGCTCGTGATGTGGTTGTTGTGGATACTGCGAGTGCCATCGCTCATAATGACCAAACCCCCATTCGTTTTTCCGATGGAGAGCAACCCGTCATCAAACCACAATTCGTGCGAGAATCATCGTCGCGTAGTGCATCCAAATCCACTCCGCCTCGAACTCAGCATCCTTCTCTCGTGGTGGATTCGTCCACGAGTCATGATTCGGCCGAAACACCCGGTAGATCCTTGCAGGGTGGGCGCATTCAAGTGGTGGGAGGAGATATTGATGCCGCCACCGGTGCGCCGTGGAGTTTGGTGTCGCATTCTCGCTCCATCGAATCGGGAGAAGAGCCATGGTGTGTCCCAGAAGGCGGTACTGGTACGATGCCAACGCCGGATAGGAGGTATGGGTATTACCCCTTTGGACCGCCTTATCCCTACCCACCTCGCGGCGACGGTGGGGGTGGCAGCAGCGGTGGAGGCCCGCCTCTTCTTCCTCCTCCACCGCCTTCCATTGCCCCTTCCGCCTCGTCGCCCAGCGTTGGCAATTCGCATCCTACGGGATACCCCCAATTTGGACCGCCGTATGGACCGAATAGTCAGTACGACAGAGAAGGATGGAATCCCTATGCACCTCCTCCTCATTATGATTACGGACCATATCCTTACCACGCCCGTCCTCCTACTCACCCTCCCTTCCCACCAACGTATAATCCACCAGCCAGCAATGACAACAACGAGCAACAAGAAGATGAAGAACCCCACCCCCTATTGAAGGACTACAATCCCAATCACGATGGTATAAGACCACAATTTCAAAACAGGAAAAAGACTCCAACACGCGCAACAGCATCGTCTGCTCCCGATCCTTCTTCCGCGCTGGATGAAACAACGAGTACTGACGGACCGTCGCCCCGTCGACGTCGACGTCGTCGCAACCCGGAAGAAAAATTGGCAAGTGCCGCGGCCATGGCTGCCGCAGCGGCTGCCGCTGCGGCACGTGCCAAAATAAAAAAAGAAAAGATGGCTGCTGGGGGCATGAACGTAGAAGAAGAGGAGGGGGAGGATTTAGAAGACGAGGAGGAGTACGAAGAGGATGAGATTAAGACCGTGGGAAGTGTGGATGATGAAGACATACCGGCGGCGAAGAGAGCGGCTATAGCAAGTGCCGTGGCGCTTCGAGCTGCTGCGGCTGGTTGTGAGTTTTGTTTTTGCTGTTGTAGAATGATTTTGTGCTCCTTTGTATCATTGTTGCTTAAGTCATTTTTTCATGATTCGTACATTCTTATTTTAACTGCCATTGTTTACACCAATGGCAGCTCCATTGGCACCGCCCAAAGCGGCAGCCGAAGTGGACTTTGACATTGCGGACCCACCACTTACTCCGGTCCATCCTCCATCACGAACTGCCGTATTGGATTCGGCCAGTCTCATGACCGAGAACGATGTCCTCTGCGGTAGGGGAGGTGGGACCAATTCTCAGATGGGCAATCGTCGCTATCGAGCATTGGTTCGGGATTTCCAACCTACCTATCTCATGGCGCGACGTCGAGAAAAACCATTGATGGCGCGAAGTGTGGTACTCATCGTGCGTAATAGGGGTGGAAGATTTTTGAGAAGAGACGAGTCAGATGGGAGGTTGTATGAAGTGGGCGACGAGAAGGCTGAGGCCAAGACAAGTCAGGCTTTGAGAGAGGGCTTGGACGTGCGTGCAACAAAGACTGCAGCGAATACTTTGTTGGGGACAGACAGTTCGAAAAAGAGGAAAAAAGTTGTTCCTTCTGCCAGCCTTGTATCTGCTTCGATTCAGAAGATGGATGATGAAGCCAAGCCACATGTGAAGCTCGAGGGAGGAAAGGTCGCACGGCCTCCTCGTGAGGTGTCTTCTTCGGTACAACCCTCTTATTATGGAACGAACGAGAGCCCAGCGCATCCTCGTCATCATCTTTATCCTCCGCCACCACCTTGTTATGACGACCCGTATTATCACTCCTATCCTCCAGCATATCACCTCGCTCCCCCAGGATATGGGCCCTATCCCTACCCTCTGCCCTATTACGGTGCATATCCTACCCCTCCGAGGTCAGGAGAACATCCACCGCCGCCACAGCCTCGAGAGGTGAATCCATTTTCTCCACCCAGGACTACTGTACCCAGGCATCCAACTTTGACACCGGTCCGGTCCAGGAAGGACGAACGTCTTTAAGGCACAGTATTTCATTCTACATATATGATTAGATCGACAACGGCTCGAAGGTCAACTTCAAATTACTTAGTCTTTCATCGATTAGTAGTTACATTTTATCAGAGCAATGGTTTATCTCAGTGCAATTGTTGCATATCGTTTCTGTTCAAATCTCAAACTTAGAAAAAACGAAGACAGCGGGCAACTGCATCAATAACACTTTTGATTCAACCTACTACCTGACAGGAGATCCTACAATTTCAAGCAATGGCAAGAACGATAACAATCCAAAGATCGACGTCATGAATTCTAAGTAGTCATGTCGAAACCAGCCACAGAAGGATTGACTTCTTCCATTGCACCTACAACTTCCCATCCACTCTTGCCAGGCTCCTCGTCATTTGTTTCGGTTTCCTGAGCAGCCCCTATATTCTCTTGCTCAACTCGAGCCACGGCTTTTTCCTTTCTCTCTTTGCGCTTGGCTGAACGTGCTACCTTCTTCTTGGCCTTTTCATTCTCTTGCTCCATTTTCGCTGCGGCATTTATCTTTTTCGCTTCTCTTTTCGCCAAACGTGCCGCTTCCTTCCTTCTTGCCATCAGATCAATCGATTCGGTGTTTTCAATTACGGCCGACAAAGGTGGCAATTTAAGATACATAGTCGTCATTAACTCGTCACACTTTTGCGGATGTACATTTGAGCGTTTGAGATCTTTCAGTAGCTCAAAATACAATTTTGCCTCTTCAATTAATTGACGACGATTCTTGATGGGATTTTCAAGATCTAATCGGGAGAGTGCATTAAAGATTTTATTCCTTTCAATACTCAACTTTGCTTCTGTGAATCTATTACTCAATTCGATTTCACTGAGAAGCGCCAATCGCAGCTTCAGTTCTGAAAGTTGTTGAACTCGTTGTTTGCGGTACACGAGGCGAGATTCGCGGAGGACGGGATCCATTACAGCTCCGGTTGTGTTCTCCTCTGCGTCCGGATTCATGACGTCGCACCTCTTCCCATTGATACCATCAAAATCGAGATTGTTATTATCCTTGGTGATCATCATGTCATCTTCGTTTTCGGTCGACTTGATCTCGTCCTCATGAGGCTTGTCTTCCGTGTACACAACATCAGGTTCCAAGAGCATCGGATCCTCCACATTGTCTTCCATACTATCCTTCTTTTCTGGATCATTCAGAGCGTACCACGTACCATACACAAATGCAACTAGATCAACGGGTCTTTTGCTTGGCACGTTCACCTTGCGTGGGAGTTTGGCCTCAAAGACGTTCGGATCAATATCCATCCCACGGTAGTAGACGCGGTAGACGAGAAAGATGGGTCTATGACGGAATATCCAGAGCGGAGGGTGCGGGTCGGATTTCCCAGTCATCCTTTCCTGTTCAATGGATGGCGCTCAGCATTTAGAAGAGTTCAGTTTTTGGGAAAATATACGGAGTGGTACGCACTCGAACAAATCACTCACATATAGACTTTGCACAAGCTCATCACAGAATTGATCATGTGTTTTCCCTTCCCCCGTCAACTTTTCTGCATAGGAAAGGATGTCGGTTTGGACTCGCCTTTCAAGTAGTTTAGCGCAATTAAAAGCGATCCTGGCAATTGTGGGCTTGGCGTCCTTCTCTTGTTGAGGCGTCTTGGAAGTGAGTCGAGCTTTTTCTTTATTGGAGAGAAAGTCAAGCGTGTAGATGAGATCGATTGCTATGGTGAGGACTGCAATCTTCCGTTGGAAGTTTTTGGCGTTCGCCAAATCGATATCCTGGGTGGCGGTCAGGCTAAAGAAGATGAAGGGCGACTATGCGTTAGGTGCGATTGAATCGAATTAGGAACAAAATTGATCGTACAGAACATTGTTTCCTCACATTCGATTGGCCTCAAAGACTGCAAGTAGAACAACAGCACGACTCATCTGGGGCTTGAACTGCCCGTTCAATGCATCATTTACACGTTTTGCGAAGGAATCGGGGGCATCCATTGTACTTTGGTTGGCAGAATTCATTTGTGGGAGAGGAAATAGTTCGCTCGCCTGTCAAAAGGAGTAAATAATGTTAACTGTCTTGTTCTTCGGGGCAGCATTTGTCAATGCGCACGACTGCATGTTTGTGGCTGTACCTCTGGGAAGAACGAGGTTTCTCACTTTCATCTGCCATATTACGCAATTCATTCACGCAAAAGACGACATTCTTCGAACAAAAGTCGACCGAATCCAACGCGCCCCGACGTCAAAATTCACGGGCTTCCCAGTCAAAGGACAAACACATTGTTGGTTTCATTCCTTTGGCTATCTCAAAGGCTCAGCATTCTCACCTGCTTCCGTTTGTACGAGTGAGAGATCTTAAGAGATCAAGAAGAAATATGTGATACAAGAATGGATGATGGCATCATGTACCACTCAGTACAATATCATAACAAACCTACCATACAATTTTGACCCAGACGTGCATGGTTTTTGTGTGACTCGAAGCGGAGCCAACAAAGTTCAGCCCCGAAATCGGAAAAAGATACCTCTATTACAATATTTCTTACCTAGGCTAGATAAAGAAGTTTGCACTTCAACACTACCCGCATGCGTGCGGCTATTGTATCGTACAATACATACACAGTGTATGATACTAAGCATTACTGAAGATAGGAGAAGAGTTGTTGTTCACTCAAACTGTCGTTGTTCGTAATTCAGCCAACGGGTGACATGTCATAATTGCGAATACCTAGATTGCGAATGGAAGAGAAATAAATATGAGAAGCTTATGAATGTCGTCAGACAGCCAGAAAGGTGGTATGGTACAATACAATACCAAATGGCGTGCCAGAATTTTCACAGATGTCTCTGCGGGAACCTAGTTTCGGGTTTCATGACTGGGTAATGGGGCTCATTGATGGATCGTTCTGGTCCGTTGAGCGAAAAAAATGGATGAATTCTTCGAATGATGACGATGTGTGTTTCCCGGCCCATCACCCATCACAAAACAATGTACACAGACAAGTTCCGTGTCGTCCCCTCTCGAATCCGCCATTTCTCTGCATTGTTTGTCTGTACCTTTTCCGTTCTATCTGATCGCACAGCACCGCTCCTTTTCTTTAATTCTAAAGAATGTCTCCCTCCGCTCGCTTCTACCTAGCAACGGCCTGCAGCGCTGCCATGACAGCTTCCGCCTTTCGATCTAGCAGCACGTCCAGCTCGCCGTTCGTGCCCACCTCCCTCACATCACGTGATCATTTCTACCACTCCCAAGCCCCGTTATCCCCCCGAACCAATGATGTCTCCATGTCGTACTTCCCGTACAACTACGGACCGTACGACTTTGACTACGCCGATCCATATCCACCGCCTCGCTTCACCACCACGCGAACGTCGTCTCACCCTCTCTTCTCCACGTCCGCCGAACAAGCGCTCGATCAAGCGGTTGACGCCCAAGTCGTGTTCGAGGAGCCTTCCGAAGAAGAAAACGACGACGACGATGCATGGATCCCCGATCGAGAACGGACCAAACGGAGCGAAGTCATCAATTTCGATCCCGAAAATCCCGTCAGCAAACCACTTAAAAATGCAGCGGCCTATCCCAGCGATTTGTACGATCGTCCGCAGGAGAATTACTTTCACAAGAACTCAAATACCGGACCGTCCATGCGCAGAGATACCGACTACGAGGGGAGGGATCTGTCACAGCTCCACACAGAAACAAGACACATGAACGAAGAGTACTACTCTCAAAGACCTTCGGTTCGCAGACCTCCGCCCGCAGCACGACGCAATGGTCCTTCCGTTTACAATCCCGAAGAAGAAGACATCATTGCCGCCATGGGCGGGAGAGGGAGGAGGAATACACAGGAGTTTGCCGGTACGCGTACTCCCAATGGAAGAGACAGATTTTTCGAACCGCCGCCGTTTGACATCCACGATCCGTTTGGTGGAGGCGATCAATTCTATCGTGAGGAGGGGTATCTGGGCGACAGCACGCTCAAAGAGATATCGATGGATTTCTCCGTTCCCATTTGTTACCTTGCGGATGTAGTGGCCTCTTGGGGTGTGCCCGTTCCCATTGATCCACTCGGTCGTCTTGGAGATATGGTCACGGGCGAACAAGCCTTTGCGATGCTTGAGGCTATTCACACCTTGGACATTGCCGCGTTGCACGATAGGTACAGCGAGGATAATTTGATGAATATTTGTGATTATTATGATATTGACTTGAAGGAGGCGTTTGATTTTGCAATGAGTAGGGGATGGGCGCTCCCTTTTGGGGTCAGGACGTTTTTGAGGGTGGAACAAGAGGAGGAGTTGCTGGAAGCGCTGGGGAGGGAGGTTTATTAGATTTTTGGGTGTTGTTGTTAGGGTTAGATTCTGTCGTGGAGGCGGAAGGTTTCGGTTCTTTGTGAAAAGAACGGGACTCTAGAATAAAAATCAAAATCGCAAGAGAATTTTCGAAGACTTGCTTGGTTGAACATTACTGGTGAAAGTCAAATTAATCCGAAAGTGCATCATAAAGGCTAAGAGTGGTTTTCTTGAAGGGACTGTAACACTCTACGAGCCTTCATCGAGGAAGAGAACTAATCGAATTTGGATCGACATGAAACTTTTAAATACTTAATTTGAACATACTCGTGACATATAAAAAATGATTCATAATTGAATCGCTCAAGACTCACTATTTCTCAACCTTACGGAGCATCAAGCATAGATACCATGAATGTACTAAAGAAAATTTGAATGTATTGTACAATGTATTAAAGCAAATTTGAGTAAGAAGATATTAGCCCAAAATTAGCCCACGACAATAAACGTGGTGTGTGCACATTTCATGTGCAAATGACACCAACGCAGCGCCACACCAATCTAGGAAAGCCCCTTGCCAACATCAGCAACAACAAATTGCATCATGACACTGACTTTTCATTTTCTCTTACCGACGTTAGGTCCATCTTGTCATCCGGACAGCAGCGCCATCACCGGGGCAGGGTGGCAACAGCAGTGCCTTCTCGGCCGCCACTCAGCTGTACAAGTAAGGGAGGCGAGTAGAGTAGCAAACAGATAAAGCATGGTGCAGAGTCGTCGTGGTGTACAGTATAGAATGGTTTGGAATGGAGGAGAAAGCAAATAGGCAAATGGGGGTTCGCAAGCCCATGGATGAGGTTCGGATGAACTGTATTACCATCCAATGACAACCAATGATTAGCAATAGTGTGGCGCAAAACTTCTGTCGGCATGTCAAGGACTCTTTCAACTTGAGAATATGCAGAGCAAACTACAACTTGACATGACAGTAGCGTTGCGGCGTCAATTTTTTGTGTCTTCAAAGTCAGGAGAATACTGAAGAAATAATAAGTTACAAAGCTTCATTATTAAATCAAGTGTGGCTAAAAAGGAGAGCAAGACCAGCTTGAAAATAACTCGTAAGACAACGATTACGTAAGGCTATAACTTCACGATGATAAAGAGTGCTGAGCTGGACTTGGCTTCCGCATAGAAATGAGGAAGCAGCACTATGTATGTCCACAAACAAAGATCCTGAAACCACGGTAGATTGCCAGGTTTCTAGCTCATTGTGAGCTTTTGTGATATGTCGATTTTCCAAATAGAGACGAAATGCATAGATTAAAGCAGCCCCGCACGTGGTATAGGAAAAAACTAGAACCAAAGACCAGTGGCAACAGCAGCAACACCCAATGTCCTCACTGCAAAGTATGAGTCAATATCACTTGCCGAACTTGCGCTGAGCGCATCCGTTGAATTGCCAGACGCGTCAGAGGTCGCATTAGTAGGCTCGGTTTTCACAGTCTCGGTAGGTGCAGTTTCCGTAGGTGCGGCCGTTGCATTGTCGGCAGGTGCAACTGCGGCGGCATCTTTACCTTCGTCTTTGCCGCCTTTTCCGTCATCTTGGGCTAGCGCTTCTTTGCCAGGTTCTGGACCAGCAGTAACATTCTCCATTGCCGGCATTGACATATCCATGGCCGGAGCATCTGCCATTCCTTCCTCGCCTGGAGCGGCGGCGATGGGGGATAGAGTGGAGGCGAAGAAAAGCAAGGTAGAGATCTTCATGGTTTCGTTTCCGATCGAAAAAGTTGTTTCTGTTGAGGTCGTTGTTGGACCCGGCTGCTATCAAAATGGTGTCTGAATAGTCATGTCGGCGAGTGGCTTTTTTGTTGAATGGGCACAACTAATGATTGTTTTACCCTGGTTATATATTAAAAAATGTTGAGTGTTCTTCAGAGATATTTCTCTGTTGCTTAACAGCTGTAACTTTTGGCATTGAATCCTAATTGAATCAGAAAATGGTGGACAATCACCAATCTTTGCTGTCTCTAGTCGGTGCTCTAAAAAAATGGTTGTGGGAAAAGAGAGGAGAAGAGGCTAGCACTGAGACGAAATTTTGGCTTAAACAATATGGAGTCTTCCCCCATTTTCGGTGTCCCTCTCTACCGTATTTTACTGTGAGTAGGCCACACCCTAGAGAAGGCCACACTTAGCAAAATCTCACCAATTTTACGAACATTTTTGTTTTTGGGCCCTTAAACCATCTTTTTCCGCCTAAATGCACTGGGAATAGATTCCCCATTGCATGACCAACACGC
>JALLPD010000646.1:0-14894 GCA_036940065.1 Cyclotella cf. meneghiniana
AAAAAATAAAAAATAATATACTAATATAGCATGGAGAGCACATAGCACAATACTAGGTAGGTAGGTATGGTATGGTATGATAAGGTATGGTATGGCATGGTGCACATCTGATAAAATGATATATTATAGTATTTACATGTTATTAGTTATCTTGTACCTCATAATCAGTTGTCCCTGTGTTCGCTTAACCCCACATAATCACAAAACACAAAACACATTCCCCTTTCTATCCATCGCTTGGTTTTTTACCCATCTTGCATATATTTTAGGTAGCCCCCCCTTTATGTCCTTACTACCCAGACCTCTCGACATTGCAAAGAGAGAAGGGTAATAGAAATTATGTGTAAATGTGGTTTGCAATTTGTGATTTGCTCAATTAGGGATCCTCGTCGAGCAGACTTGTGCAATTTTCACATATTTGTGTCAAATTTACACAAAAAATGTGCATTTACATGAATATGATTTATGATTTTGAGTTTTAGGTATGCCCCTATATTAGGAATCATTTTGGCCCCCCCGTAAAACCCTATTTGTAGGATTCCTGCCATATTATCTCCTTATCTGGGGAACAGAAGTTCCTCTGCTTTTTGGTGTTTCGGGGCTCCCAAAAAATTGCAACTCCTAAACTGCCCTCATCCAACTACCATAAATCGGTGCAAATGCCACACTTAATGAGGATGAGGGAAAATAATGAACTAATTAGCAATCTGAGCATTACACCGGTCAACAAAAATGTTTGTGCTGAGATAGCCTATAAAAAAATTATCAGTTATTGGAGCAATACATCCTTCCGCGGCAAAATAGCCAATCAGAGCAATGCTTGGATGACCAGTTTTTGCTCCGATAACAACGCTCCAATATAGGAATAGAACAGTTATCTGCAGACTGCTCCGATAGGCCATATTGCTCCAATAGGCTGAAATAAGCTATCCGAGCATAATAACCCTATCCAAGCAATATAGCCCTATATGAGCAATTATCTTATGGCCAACATTGCCATGAAGTACTTATCATTATTTATATGCTATCTGAGCAAACATAGCAGTTTCCCTCATCCTCAATGTCCCAAGATTCTGTAGAGTGTGGCCTTCTCACTGTGTTTTTGGTATCTTAAATCTAGTAAGCTAAAAACATAAAAAATAAAAATATCATTTTATTAGCAGACTCTTTTCCCACAAATTTTGTTGTTTGTTGGAGGCTCTGTACCCTCTCGCCCACTCACAGCCCACCTTTTTATCATGCTATCCATAGTAAACCTCCTCTCTTGCAACTGCAATCACCACATCAACTTCCAATGGAAGTGGTTTGGGAATTTGTAAGGGGGGGTTGGGATGCATTTCTTGAGCAGCATTTCCTGGTGTGGCTGCTGGAAGATAGTTGCTTTAGTGGCAGATGTATGGGAGCGGTTGTTGGGAAACCCGAAGGCTCATCCGGTGCTGTTTCCAGCAGATGCAAGAATTCACCAATTCTAAGAAGTAGTTAATATTATTGCATTTTAATTATGTACTAGTTAATCCATTTATTTTGTTTAATGTAAAACTAAATTAGCCTACATTCTAACAGCTTTAATTGTGCTCTCCTTTAACAGAGAAGAAACAAATGATGGGTAGCAGACACAGCAATACACCGGAGCCGCGCAATGTCCTTGCCAACAGCAGCGTATTGCCGCAACTGTAGTGGTATTTACCACAAGTGCACCCCATGTTTGTTGCAATGGTGCCAACACCTGGAACAAGCTACTCTGGTGGTTGGTAAGATGATTGAAACATCATACAAAAAACAATCGGTAAATTTGTAATCCCACCAAAAAACAAGGTGATATGCAGTGAGTTACGTGCCAATCAGTCATAATGCTTGAACCAATAGGAATTATGGGGAGCCCAGCATATGGGCAGATTGGTAATGACATGAAGAATCTATATCCATTGCATTTAGGTGAAAGAACCGGTTTAATGGATCAAAAAAATGTCTCAAAAATCAGTGAGATTATGAAAAGTGTGGCCTTCTCTGTAGTGTGTCCTTTGCAATGATTTAAACAGTAATAAGACCGGTAACCAAATTAATGTTCAGAAGCTAAGCAACAATTTAAATAATGGTTTTGCTATGTTTACTCATTAATAAGTTGGCAAAAATTTCATTGAAATGTCAAAAAAAATCAATTTGCCATTTTTCTGAGTTCTGAGTGTCTCAAGTTTTGTCTCCCACCCCACCCAAAAACAAAAATATCCATGCTTTGTTCATCTTATTTTCCTCCAAATCAGCATCAACCATGGTCAACCGATCCCTTTCACTGCTTCATCTACCACCCTCTCAACCAATCTACCAACCCATTTCAACTGTTGAAGCCACCACTACATGTTCTCGTGAAGTGTATCCACCAATTCCTACCACAGATATTGCTACGGCCACTGGGATATCACTGTTGCAGTTTGAGCTGCATGTGATGATGACACACACAGCAGCCAGTGCCACTGCATCAATGGCATCAGCCCTTACACCATCTGTTAGGGCACCAGTACACCAAAATATCATCACACAATCTTTGAAGAAGTACTTGAGAGTAGAGAGGACAATCTACCATCAGTCGCCATCACCTAACAAGTCTGGTCCCGACTTTTCCATCTATACAAGTGATACAAACTCCCTGCACTCTGGTGATGGATCTGCTGCTACCACTTCTATGCTGCCTCTGGAGTATCAGCAGCCCGCTGTGGTTCCAGCAATAACTCAATATCTTCTCCAACACCAATGTATGACATCTCAACACCAGAGGGCAGATAGAAGTGGTTTGAAGAAAAAACTACCCCTGCAACCAAAATTCAATTGGATTCAGAAATCTTAGCTGTGAGGTTCAATGGGCAGCTCCATCCAACAATGACTGCCATCAACACAATATCCTACTGTTGACCTAGGCCATTTCTACAAATTATATTTTGTATGCGTACAGACAGAAGCTCGTTAATGATATTGACTGAAGATTAATGTATAAAAAAGAAACACAATGAGGACTGCGACTTGCCAGTCCTCATGAATTGACATGTGTGCATTTGATCTAATTTTTATGTAGAAGCTCTCACACTGATGGCTTGTCAGTTGAGCAGTTGAAATCTCTCAACTGGTCAGTTGAGCAGTTGAAATCTCTCAACTTGTCAGTTGAGCAGTTGAACTCTCTCAACTGCTTCTATTTGGATAATTGTTTCTGAGAAACTAAATCTTATGACTTTGCATACTTCCTTTGTAGGAGAAAGGTGTAAAGGACCCGCAGAGGTTCCAGGTGGAAGCTCTTGGGGTATAATTAAAGAAGGTCAATAATTGGCCTCTGTCAACTGTCAATTTTTTAGTACAAGTTCACAAACTGTTTGAACCCAGTAGAGAGACATAAGAGAAAGTGGATGCACAATCACCATGCTAGCATAACTAGATGACTCATTTGTAATGTGAATTTGTGTTTGGGGCTGCAGCTGATGAAATGTTTGATTGAATTTCTCCTTGGAAATGATGAAGACAGGGTGTGTTCTGATGAGTAAATGCAAGTACATGATAGGGTTTACCTATATTAAGATTGATCAAGTTTTAATGAATAATAAAAATAGAAGTGATATAACATGTTACTCATTATTATACTTTCATTAAATAAGATACATATATGGATACAGTATTTTTAGGTATGCAAATAAAATTACTGATGATGATCCACAGTTAAAATCTCACAAAGTGGAAGTACTTTCACACAAATGAGATATTGCTTCCTGAAAATTGATTATAATTCCTCATTGTTGATGAGATAGTGAAGAGCATGGAAAAATATAACTAGTGACAGAGAACTAACTGTCTGTCCACATGTACCACAAGAGTAACTATGCTACTGTTGATACTGTTGATGAACATCAGTAGTGAGAATTTATTATGAATTATTATTTAATCACATAAAAAAAGTCTCACCATATGCACTGCATGTGTATCTATATTGCACAGGACATAAAATATGTATTGGAAAACTATGATTTTTAATCTAAAGATGTACAGGGAACAGGAAAAACTTGAGCTTTCCTGACTTTCCATAATCATAATACTTTCCTATCATTTTCTTGATCTAAACGTATAATAAAGTAATTTGCATTACTCATTTCCAGTTATAGCTTGACACTGTCAGATGAAATTTGCCAAGTGTTGACAAGAAGTAAACTAGGAATTCAACAACATTATCACCATTAACTTTCAATGTGTTGATCCTAACATGCTGGTTATGGTGCACAGACTGCAGTATGACCAACAATAAGTGAACAAACTGACTGAAATTGAATGAGTAAAGGAGTACTGAGGATATAGGTGTTTAAGATTTGATTCTAAATGGTCAACAATTAGTTCAATGATGGGTTATGGATGAAGCTTTATAGGTCAACTCAAAAGATATGCACGTCTTTGATCTAGGCTGTTATGTCCATTTTAATTAGATGTCGTTCCAGATATATTTGCATTTTTGATCAACTAAATTGGAGACATTGTTGCCAGAAGGTACTACAGCTCTGTCCGCATTTTTCTTGTTGCCTAAAAGGTCAAGATGAGTTGTAAAGAGATCCCTTTCTCAACAATAGTTGCCCTCTGACAAGAAATGCTTTAAAATTCTTTCTGTCAGTCACATATTCATGAAGATCTTTGATGCATGGTAAGGCCTTGCATGGGATGTTAAGGTCTTGATTACCCTGACTTGATCTGGAAAAAGACTTATGTTGATCACCCTCCATGTTTCTAAGGGGAATAGGAGACATGTTGTTGTTGTCATGAGGAGGTGCTTTCTGGCACGTAAAAGCAATTTTACTGAGGCATTGAGATATGTGACATTGCCATGGCACCATTGACAAGGAGAATAACCAGATGCAAGTGAAGCTGAGTTTGTCAAAATCTTTGACTTTGAATATAAGTTGTTGTTGGAACAGATTTTATGTCAGGAGAGGACAGAATAAAAAAAATAGTTGGAACGTGAAATTAGCCAAACATGGTGTGTTTGGTGACGACATGGAGTGAAAAAGTCACAATCAAACTTGCATGAAGCATTGTGTTGTCATGGCTGACAACACATGCCCCCTGATCATCCATAAACCATGTGATCTTCCACAATGTTGTGTTGTCATTCATGCATGTAAAAGAATGTTGCATGAGAGCGACAAACGACATAACACAATTAAAGTTTAAGTAGTACTATAACAAAAAATGGAAGCTAGAAGATGATAATGAATGATCATTTTTATAAAAGGCTACTACCAGTAATGAAACTTGGGGTCATGACAAATTTCTTGGTAAGAGATGTGATAATTCACTTACAAGTGTGGATAATAAAATATTGTTTTTTGTTGAAGATAATATTACATTCACTTCATACATTCATTCCTAAATAAATTTGTATGATGTATCTTTGTATGTCTTTGTCAAAAAAAACTCTTTCAGAGGACGGAGCAAATGCTCCACAACAGGAATCGAGAAGCCATTTCCCAATAACCTCTTGCAATATTGTTCACAATTGAGGTAGTATAAGGAGTCACCATTTTTGTTCTTATCCATTGTTCCAACCTTCAAAGTGAAGCCTTGCCCATTGAACTCAAATTTATACTTGCTTCCGCCAAAGTTTTGTATCTCTTCAATATCCCAGCCATTATCCAATGCTTCTGTCAACCAATCATCAGCAAGAAACGATTTCTCTAACTTGTCAAATATTTGCGACACTTGCAATGTAAATGAATTAGTGTAGCCTCATCTTAAAACATAGAAAAAGGAACTTAGTACTCACACACATTTTCAACATATCCCACTGGATATCCCAACAATGTTTCTCTGTCTGCAACGGAGTAGTGATCAATAATCAGAGGTGGGTCGCACCTAGATGTCCTGTCAATTTTTACTTTTAGCATTCTTTTATCATCAAGTCTTGCTTTACGATGAAGACAAAATCACAAAAGTAAGGAAATGTGAAAAAAATTTTGGACATCATTATCAATCACAGTGGCAAACAATACCTTCTGAAGCCATAAATGTCAATGCTTTATCATATGGCATTGTCTCATTTTTTAAATGACAAAACATTTGAGACAAAGTCATCCATGCATCATTCAAATGTACACTTGATAAAGCAACTGCTGAATTTGATGGTGGCAACTCATTAATGGGAAGCTAAAGAAAGAAGGAATGAGAAAAGTGACGTGTTCAATGATGAATCATCACTGTCCCTACTCACATTTAAATAGTATGCCCTGCATCTCTTGGCAGGACTCATCTGCAGAGCATCAATGAGAACAGGCGATATGCCGAATTCACACTCAACATGCTCTTGATCCTCCCACCTCATTGGAACATTTTCACAAAAGAAAAACGGGTCGTGTACCTTGTTGTCTCTGTTGAATTGTCGAACAGAATTGACCAATTGACCAAAGCGAAGCATGTAACTCCCCTTTACTGATTGCACACCTTCTCGATTAGCATTGGCCCCAGAGAATTCAACACAAGGGGGGCCTCCTATAATCAAATGAAATGCTTGACAGCAGAATCAAAAGATGAGACGAAGTTCCAAATGACTGCGCAAAAAATAGAGCAAACTTACGTCCTTTCTCAATCATAATATTTTCTAGATCATCCTCCATTTGTTCAAAAGTAGAAATATGGTGGTAACACCCCACATCCTCTTTATGGTGTGCCGCACATACTGCCTGAGCAAAAGAATCGTGCTCGACAACGATACAGTTTTGGATGTCGATCCCCAATCGCTTCAAAACCAACAAGTCACTACCTATTCCTGAAAAGATGGAAAGGACATTGATAGCAATCTTTGGTTGATTGCTTTTGAGTTTCTCAAAGTTCTGACAGATGTCAGTGTATCGTTCGTCTGTGAACCTATGACTCACGGGGTCTAAAGGACAAAGAGTAGAGATATGGTATATTGGTAATTAACATGACAGTGGCATGGATGTTCACTTACCGTGATACGATTGGTCTCCCAGCACTTTAACTCTCAATTGATCTGCCCGATCCTTGGCTTGTCGAAGATCAGAAAATGTAACACGTGCAGGTTCCAGTCGTCTCTTTTTCAATGATGGATTTGTCAGTGCTAACCCGTAAGAAGTGACAACATACTCGCTGTCGTCCACATCAATTTTCTTGATGGTAGAACAGCACTTACGATGTAGGCGGACATTCCACGATTTGCCTGATGGCAATACTTCAATCTTCTGTGTGTTGTTAGAATAGAACCAGGACAACGAAAGTCCAAGGGGGTAGGTGAGGGCACAGTCTTGTTAATACACCGCCCGAATCTGTATGCACTCACCCTCTCGTCATCTCCAGAGACTTCATCGCAGTCTCCACATCGACAGACAAAGCAGCACAGCTCATACCCTTTGTCAAATGGAATGATATCTGGGTTGTCCTGCGCAGCCGTTCTCGCATTCTCGAAAAGCTGTAGCGTTCTGGCATACTGAGCATCGGATTCATCATCATCAATGATTTCCTCCTCTTCCATGTCCCATTCCGCTTCATTGTAGTCCGTGTCGCTCATTTTGCACTGTCTTTTATGTCCACAATAAAAAGCATGATGGGTAGGCCGTGGCGGCCTCTGTAATGCAGCAGTGGACACACAGAGGACACGGTCGATCTCGTTGTGTTGGCATCTGTTGGCATCAACCCAAACTTTGAGGGCACATGACGAAGTAGGAGTAAGTGGGCAAAAACTCCATCTATGATTTTTTCGAGCTTATTCCTTTTCAAGTGCCACGTTGATCACCTCTAAAATCGCCTACATTTTTTACTGCGCCCACCGGGTTCAATATCATGGCATAACAACATGACAGACATCAAATGTAGATCACATGATGTGTAAAATATTGTCCGGTCATCCACCCATCACATTGATCGCAATCTCTCCACCAATCAAAATCATTTTAGATGTATAAAGCTCACAATCAGCATCTTCCATCCTCCCTATTATCTTCCATCAGTGTCATCTTCAGACAAATCAATTGCATCATCCCAATCAAAGAATCGAATCAATGACTGCGTACCTTTCCAGCAGCATGCTTCTACTGGCTTCCATGGCCACGTCGTATCCGGTCCTACCTCCTACACCGCGGATTATTCTACAATACACAAAATGGGATCGCACCGTCTCGAGAAGAGCGACTTGCCTCGCTGCGTCGAGATCACAGCAAGATCGTAGGCGCGTCGATCGCTCCGATTCACGAGGTCGCCATGACGACAATGGATGGAGTGGCGGCAGATCGAGTGGCCCAACAACGCAACGTGTAGGAGGAGACAGGCCGAGATACAGCGATTTCAGAGAGGATCGATATGATGCCTTTGGCGATTACGATGAAGATCATTACTACGACCACGACACAGACAATGCAAACGATAGTATTCATCACAGTGACCGTGAGGATTACACCAACGATGCATTTCTCCAATCTACAGACAATTCCAATGACTCGGACTCCTCAAAGACATCCACATTCTACAGTCGGAAATCACTCACCGATCCCTCTTTTTCCGACAGTCCGCACTTTTTGCATCTCTGTGTCTCCGCGGGCATAGCAAAACCATCGAGAATACAATCCCTAGCATGGCCACATTTGTTACGACGGGAAAATGCAATCGTAGCAGATCAAACCGGATCGGGAAAAACATTTGCATACTTGTTGCCGCTCTTGCAGAGATTGTATCAAGACGACAAACACGAGACATTGACACAGCGCAAAAAGAAGACCACGGGAACTCCAAGAATACTCGTATTGACGCCCACCGCAGAACTGGCCGATCAAATTCATGCTGTGTGTTCTTCTCTCGCTCGCAATATCGATAACAATAACCTTTACAATTGGAACTTTCATCCGTTTGTCACCACGGCTACCGGAGCGCAAAATACAAATATTCGGGATCAAATTAGACTGCTGCGTTCTTCTCCCGTCGATGTCCTCATTTCGACACCGGGACGACTCGCGACCATTTTACGAACCAAGAATGCAGGATTGGACTTGACCATGGTACAAAGTATGGTCTTGGACGAGGTGGACTTTTTGTTGGTGGATGATACGTTTGGGCCGCAGTTGAGGACCGTGGGCGTGGCAGTCACTGCTGATGGACAACAACAGACTGCACGGAAAGATCCTCCACAGTTTCTATTTGTTACTGCAACCCTTCCAGAAGATGTCCTGGCTTCCATACAGACGGAATTTCCGAATATTCAAGAACTGCGGGGGCCGGGCCTCCATCGCATTACACCCACGGTGCATCAAACTCTCGTCGATGTTTCGGTCCCTCCCGACTCCAATAGAGATGCACGCGCCTGCTTCGATATCAAACTACGCGAATTGTTCAAGGCGCTTCGCACAAGGCGTACCGCCAAGACATTAGTGTTCTGCAATACCGTCGAGACATGCCGAACTGTGGAGAACGCTCTCAGGAGAAGAGACAGAAAAAGTAAAATCAACCGCGTCTGGGCTTATCACAACGCTCTCAGCGCCGAGGTACGGTTGAAAAACCTCCATTCCTTCAGTCATGATTCCGACCGAAGCGAGAACGGAGGAGAAGGAGCCGAACGCATCTTGGTATGCACAGATCGCGCCGCGCGCGGGATAGACTTCGATGCCTCTCCCGTCGATCACGTCGTATTATTCGATTTCCCCAAGGATCCTGCGGAGTACGTACGGCGCGTGGGACGCACGGCACGAGCGGGGAGAGATGGAGCCAGTACCGTCTTTGCGTATGGGTGGCAATTGCCTATTGCGAGACAAATCATGTTTGGTGGCGGGAAGGGGAAGAAGAAGAAGGGAGGGAAATTGGAAAAGTTTACTATGATGAACAGTGGTGATGGATGGGTGGATGCGGAGTTGGAGGCGGAGGATGATTATTACATGAAAGGTGGGGCCAAGAGACGAAGGGAGAAGGCTATGCGTGATGAGAAGAGGGATGATCGTACGGGTGAGAGGGGTCAGAAAGGAAACATGTGGAAGCAGGGAAACTAATTCCGTTCTCTAAGAATTGCTTAGAATTGCTTCAAAATATGCGGAGGTGTAACTTATGTGTAAATAATCTTATTGTGGCTTAGACAGCTCCAAACAATGATAAGATAATCTGTTTGTGTGCTTGGTTACCCAATCACTTGAAACACAAATGACCCAAAGCCCATCTCCAAAAAATGCTCTTTTTCTTCGTGTCTTACTTGCCGCCACTCCGTTTCTTTTTCTTCAGCTTCCTCTCCATCTTCAATTCCTTACTCTGCTGTTTCTTACTCTTTTGACTTTGCAGTTTCTTTGCTGAGCTTGATGGGGCCTTGTTTGCCTGCACCGCCTTTTGAGCATTTTGAATCCATTGGCAGAGTCTTTGCGATTGTTTCTCTGAGAACAGGAGGTTAGTTTGTAGAACTTGGATCGCTTGCGATTGTGACGAGTGCTTACTGTCATCATGGTTTGACGACAGAGATTCGTTTGAAATGGCATTGCATTCTTCGTGATTACCGATGAGAGCTGAAGTATGACTATTGGCTGACGAGCAGGAGGAATGGTCAGAACCAGATGCCGAACTCGAGCTGATTTCTACGTCGTTTCCAAAATCCGATGCAACGTTATGAATGTCTATTTTCTCACAACCACGATCGTCAATATGAAGAGGCTCATTAACACTAATTTCCGGGATAGCCTCATTGTATGCCAATTCGTCATCCACACTATCGTCAACAACACGACTCGGACCATTCTCACAGAGGCTTGCCAAGCTGATGATCTCGTTCAAAAAATCAAGAGCAACGGACGCCACTTCGCCCCCACACCGCTTGAAATATCCTGGATTGCTTCCCACCAAAGGACCAGATTGCATGGCCATTTGAATCAGACTGAATACTTGTACAGCTGTTTCCTGTCGAATGACTTGGTGCGACGTGCAATCCTTGGCGTCAGTTTGGTACACCTCATGAGTGTCATTTATTTCCGGTTTCGTTTCAAAACTCTCCAGAAAATAATACTTGCAAATCGATCTCCATTCGATGACCGCATTCTTCACTGGCAGTAAACAATTGGTGTGCCAAATTTTTGGATTCGATAGACCACGGCTAGTTTGGAGAGATGTTTGTATGTTGCTTATTCGTTTCCGAAGATGGTTGATTTCAACCATGACATTGTCCAGATCATTGCTACCATGTGAATTTTTGTCAATTCCAAATTGATCAACCGCTCGATTCAAATCCGAATCGATGTCCAAGCCTTCAATTTTCGATTCGCTGTCGTCTTGATGGGCCGCGCCATCGACTCCGGCGTCAGAAGAATGTTCAGGTTGGTACTTGACTTTGACCCTGCGGTTCTTTTTGGGAGGCAGGCGGCCGTCCGTTGCGCCGGCTTTGCCTCGAAATATACGGCGTTGGGTGTCATGGTGGCCTTGGGACGATGGCATGTTGCAAATCTTATGCTGTTGGTTGTGGCTGTCTCCAATCTTTCTTCAAGCGAGCGATGTCTTGATTCTGCTGCAACAACATGTGTCACGAGATAATATTTCCTGCCATTTTTTGTGTCCTCTCTCTAGTCGAACGGTACAATACAGTATGGTATTTTATATACGGCACAATAGTATTATCCTGTACGTGCTGTACGATCAAAACCGTACATTCGAACTGTATGGATTGTAAAAACCACCCTGATGATTTGAAAACGAAGCAATTCAGGGTATGGTACAAAATACACTACCCATACGTTGTATTTTGATGTGTCAAACTTCGCGAAACGCCGGCCCGATCGAAAGGTATCTCCATTTTAATAACCCTCTGATATGACATGATTTCAAACGGTTATTTGTCGTGCTTCGACGCGTCGTGTGCCAACAACCATTGCCGCCCGAACAGACTCTCTCTAAAGGTTTGCACTTAGCCACAACATACAGTATGGTACGATACCTCTAGCGAAATAATGATCACCACACGCACGCGGTGCCTGCGCAGCTAATAAGACTTATATCGTACCCATCACAGACCTATCACAGACCCTGCCGGATCCATAGCAGATCCATCATGGCATCACCATTATATTTTTCATCCATCAGCTCCCATCACAGCAATCGCCGTCATCAATCTCGTACTATACCACCCGTGAACTATCAGCAACCCAACAACAGGCAACCCGTGTAAAATCGGTACCATATCAAACAATCCAGGATAAATATGCCCCTCGTTCATGTCACGTGGCTGCCTAAGGTTAGTTATTGTCTCTGAATTCAAATCTTTGACAACTAATCCACTACATACTTTAATGCACCGACCTAACGCACCCCCAAAAACACATCGAAGGCATGCAGAGCTAATCCAGAGGTACGAAAGCAGGTAGCTGCTGCCATCATTAACGCAATCACCAACAATGAAGTTGCAAAGGCGGCTGACATTCCAAAACAAAACGTAGTCGTTCGGTTTAGTGAATCGTGAGTGCCGAGACTCGAGATTTCTTTAAGCTTTGCTTTGCTTCACGCCTGTGATCATGCTTGTATTCGCTGCCATTTGCCCATTTCAGCGTGGATGGTTTCGCTCTACCTCAGGGCCATACCCACGAGAGCTTGGGGATGTCAGGTAACGAGACGAAAGAATAGACGGCCTACTGGTGACCAATCGATTGCTTTACTGAAATTGATGCGGACATCTTACCATTCACCATTGTCGTGAAGCAGCTAACGTGGAAGGAGGGAAGTGCTGCCTCAACTATTGAACAACAACTGATAAACATTGCACCTGCAGAGATGACAAGAAGAAAGGCATCTTGGCCGACGGAGTCCACCACGCCAATAGTACTCCCGTCCACTCATAAGATGCTATCAATTACGTATAGTAACATTCCTTAATGATCACATGCAATATCCGTATCAAATTATGGCCATTCACTGGCTAAGAGAATGCGCGACATGTAGGATACACGAACAGGATAATCCAATTTACTATTTTAACATTTGTGCAAAATATGCCGAAAATGAAAAGAATGAAACATTTGAACAAGAAATAAGTACAAATTAACAAAAAGAAAGCAAACAATTGATGTTTTGCCACTGCAGTGTGGGTGGTGGATAGTAAGAGGTGTATAGGAAAATGACTTCAGGATTCAAACCGAAGCCAGAGTACAAACTCAAACTTGGTGCATGCATTCCTCTGATTCAATGAAGGGGATGAGAAGTTTTAGTTATAATTCTATCAATGAGTATGAACAAGAGGAATTACTTCTCATCCAACATGAGTTACAGATCTAAAAAGCCCTGAGAAAAGCAAAACACTCAAGTTCACCATTGTTAATTTTAAAGGAGAAATCAGTAATGCTTACAATGGGTCCAATCATGGCACAATGGGCTGCCATCTAGTGCAAGCAGTGGACCTAGGCCTGTGCAACTATTTTCCCGATCGGATAGCTAAATAACATAAAAAGGGGGGCCCTTGCCTCTTGTGCGTATGTATACTACCTACAGGTCATAGTTGGGGTACGTCAGGGGAATGTCAAAACAAACTTTCAGGCTTACATTGTGTATGTCTCCCAAATCCTGCCCCATCTAGCTGTACTAGAAAATCTTGCCAGCTGGATCAAGGGGGGGAGAGGATTCGCTGGGCTACTAGCTAACAACACAAATCAAGCAATCCTTGCATTGATTGGGATTATGGTTGATACCGTCATGCAAGGAATGAGCTGACGAGGTGCGAGAGCGATGGTTCAAGTGGATGGTGCATTTGTCCGTCACCCCAATCAAGTGCAAGCACTGGATAGGTTCTTTCCTGCCTTTGCAACCATTTTCCCAATCAAATATCTAAATATGGTAAAAGGGGGCCCTTTGCTCCTTGTACGTATGTATACTACCTACAGGTCATAGTTGGGGTATGCCAGGGGGTACCAAAAGTTACATAGTATATGGCTCCCAAACCCTGACCCCATCTAGCCAGACTAGAAAATATTGCCCATTGAGTGCAGGTATTGACTGTGACAAGGCCGGCCCAGATGAGGTTGTTGGGAAGGGGGTCCCATCAGGCGGGGAGGCAGACAAGGGGCATGGCCGGTGTATCAGGCAGGCCCCATGTCCAATTTCAGTTTCAACCCAATCGAGAAGTGTGGTAGAAGGGCACAGGGACAATAACATTGATGGATAGGCATGGGGGAAGACCGGGAGGAGAGAGAGGGGGGAGCATGATGGAGGGCCAAGCAATGTGGAGTCCTGAGGTAACGAGCCCCCACTGTTGTACTTGTGTTCAAACTGGAAAAGAGGAAGGAACCAGGTAGCCAGTCATCATTATAGTGCAGAACAAGGGGAGGGGAAGCAGTAGCAGGATAGCCAATGGTGCTTGGCCGCAGCGGCATTGACAGTATAGTCAGTATTGATCATGTTGTTGGTGATATTGTGGTAGGTGCCCCCACAGATAATGACAAAACAAAAACACTGCTTCATATCACAGGACATGCCTTGCAAGAAAATGTGGAGTTCTTCTCTGATATATCCCTTAAATATAGCTCCTTTCAAGCAGCCCATCTTTTGGATCTGGCAGTCAGAGTACTTTTGCTTGTGAAAATCAAAGCAAATGAGTACCAATGGAATGAATGAGTAGGCTCTGAGAGGGATAATCTAACAAGGGCAGCTGATTTCAGGGCAGCACTGATTTTTGGTCAGTGATGTCCCAGTGCTGTGTGTTCACAAAGAAGGCAGTGAAAAAAATAGCAGGGTCTGACATGTTATGGCAGACATGCAGGCAGGAAACAACGGCCCATGATGCAAACCTAGCAGGTGATGGAGTCCCCATCATGCTCCTTGTTGACATGAGCCAAATAACTACATACCCTTTCAGTAGACATAAGTCTAGAATATGGCCCTTAATTAGGACACAAGAAGGTAACATGAGCCATGGATGCTCTCAG
>JALLPD010000648.1:0-14917 GCA_036940065.1 Cyclotella cf. meneghiniana
AAGTATTGTACAATACTATACTGTACTTATACGATACAGAACAATCAATGATGGCTTGTTCATCATCAGATTCTGAGTCCAACTCTGACGTAAATGATGAAGAAGCTGCTCTACTTTTTCCACCGAACAACAATTTCAACTCCGCTACGTTCGGTCCTGTCGCAGGTGAAAATGTCAAAGGAGTCGCCTCTGGTATTAGATATGAAAAGTCGCGGTGGAAACGTAACGAGAACGCACGAAAGAAACACCTCGAAGCGGCGCACGCGTTCGATATTGATGATAGAAACGAATATACTTCGTCGTCTTCCTTTCGATGCATATCAAATGTTTTGATTCTAATCTTTGTTTGCGCAGTTGCAATGTCCATATTAGATCGACGACAGAGGAGGAGAATAAAACTCGTTCTTGAGATGAATTCAAGAAGATATCATGGTTCGGCTCCATCGTCTCGATGGGGGCATCGATTCGATGATGACGATGATTCAATGATAAAAGGTAAACGAGATGAATTGACCATTGCTTACCAATCAGGATATAAAGGCACAGCACATATTGCGAAATACCGCAGTCACAATAACAATCCTCATGCTGCGAGCAAACTCACACCCCAAGACATGGAACTTGCTATCGAAGAATGGGAAGAATATGGCATGGAAGTGGAACATCTTTTGTCAAGTGCTGGATCGGACTGGGATATATATTCTAACCCCGAAAAAGCATCGGAATATGCCGAGAATACTCATTTTGATGAAAACGCCTCCGTCGGTGATGAATATAATGATCACTGGGTACAATATTTTGATACATCATCAAAGCAAACATACTATTATCACGTAGAGACTAATACCACCCAATGGGATAAACCAAGGATTGTGGAAGGGGTTGCCCTCTATGGTTATGACTTCGACACAGGAGAAGAGGTTGTCTTGGAGGGCGAGGAGGGAGCTGAGACAGCTGATCCCAACCAAGATTCCACGTGATCAGTTGGAAAAGCCTAAGGGTATTAAATGGGCCAAAGGCGATAACAGTTGTGTGAATAATTTGCTATTCCTATTTAATGCATCCTAACCCCGAAAAAGAATCGGAATATGCGTGCCTCCGTTGGTGATGAATATAATGATCACTGGTTACAATGGTTTGCTTCATCATAAAAACAATCATACAATTTTCTCGCACAGACTAATTATACCCTCTACGGGATAGACCAAAGATGTGGATGGGATTTTCCTCACAAAGATTCCACTAAATCGTTGGAAAAACATAGGAATATTATTTAATGGGCCGAAGGCGATAACTGTTGTGAAAATAAGGTGTCCTTCTTAATTAATTTACCGGAAATGAAATTGCTTTCTCAAACTTCTATGTAGAAGATGATAGGAGTAATATGCTGGTTATTTCCTTGCTGAAATAACTGCTTACCGCTGTTATCTCTTCCCACAACGAGCATGAGGTGGCCAATCATTGCGACGTAAAGATCAACATCAAAAAATAATTCGCAGAAGAAAAAAACGGAGACTTGGTTGATCCTTGACTCTATATCCTGTCCATTTCAACGTCAGACTCTGTGCAGACAACGTAATGGTATGACGGTTAGTGAGTCATCATGGCACAGTGCTTCAACGATGTTTCACGCTTTATTCATCTTACCAGCCGTGGAACTCGTCGCATCCGGAGCGGCAACACCGCCAACACCCAAAAACTCCTTCATGACACTTCCAAAAATAATGAAGCTAATGAAGAACCCAGCCCAAGCCGAGAAGTAGTGGTTTCCGACATAGGTTGCCGGCCCATTCTCAAAAGTCAACAAGCCAGCACAAATGGTGTATAAAATAGCCATCAAAAAAGAAGATGCTGTCGTGATGAGCGCAGAATCCTTCCCGAGAGACGAAAAGAGCGAGATCAAGAACGAAATGACCAATCCGATGATGCCGGTAATTAGACCGTACATGTTACGGGCGCAAGTCGTGGCAGACGTGCCGCCGTCAATGCTGCAAACTTGATTCTTGAACCTCATGCTCTCGATAATGACAATGACTGATGCCAACATGAGCAAGTACCACTTGGCGGTGTATCCCATTCCAGTCCCGCTTGCGCCTCCCAATCTCTCGCGAATGTACATGGCCAAGACTGTTAGGGCCGAGACGGCGCATCCCCACGATGTGAAGTAGAGATTGGCGTTGGAAATGGTGGATTGGTAATCAGCGACGGAGGAATCCGATTTACCGACGTACATTTGTCCGAGGCCGTTGGATGGGTCCATGATAACGGGCAGGCAGGCAGACCACATGCCGACGAGGATAAGAGACACGAGTCCCTCGACAATGGTGCCGACGAAGAGACTGCCCAATGAGCTCCCGCCGACATTGGCGAGCACAGCGATGACAGAGAATGCAATGGTGAAAGAGGTGCATGTTGTTACCCAGACGTTGGACGAGGAAGATCGGTTTTGGTCGTCCGTTTCGTGAGCAGTCAACGCTAGGGCGGAAAAGAGGGCGAGGAGAGCCCAAGAATTTAGACGGCGACGATCTAAGCCCGAGGAGGCTGCAGCGGCAGATGCTTCGGCGGAATTCATGGTGATGGTGTTACTAACGGAGTTCGTGTTTAATTGGGGTCTTGCCAAATAATTATGAATGAAATAAACGGTAATACCATGTATACCTCTACTCGAACAATGGATCAGCCAGGCTGAGCGAGATGGATTGTGTGATGATAGCCAATGCCATGGATGTGATATCTTCTAATAATATAGGGCTGTTGAAATAATACCTTAAGTAGTATAACACCATCAAAACAAGAATATTCAGTCATCCATAATATATGAGTGAAGAACATCTTATAAAATTTTTGCATCTATACATTCTTTATTCACACTTGACATGGCGATTCACTGAGAATCTCGGCCGCAACGGGCCTTCCTAAACAATAAATTATTTGTAAGTTGAATTACCGCACCACTATTTTTATCTACCTCTACAAGAAGTACTTAAAGTACCTAGTTGAGAAAAAGATACTCTAGCCGACGAAATGCCAAATACGTCTCCGTTCCAAAGGATTCGATTTTGACGAATTTGAGTCCTTCCACCTAAGTACGTGTAACGTTTCATACTGATTCCTACAGAGAAAAGATTATTCGTGGACAAGTTGAAGCAAATCATGGGCATACAAAAGTGGGGGTCGAACCCCGCGATGGATTGGCTTGGGTGTAGTGTAATAGGTGAAAAATTTGAACCTTCGATGTTTCGCCCACATTCCTAGCTGTGAATTAATTCACTTGAAATATTTTTATAGAGCCCGCCCACTCAAATTTGTTTCTCGCCAACTTCTCACTTGGCTTTCGCCGCCGATGACGAAAACCAGAAGGCGACCACAACAATAATACGAAGCAGCAAAGGAAACGTAGCAAATGCAATTTGAAGTCAAGACGAACGGAACACGGTAAGTCATTCCATGTTCAATCCAAACCAGGTTGTCTTCTATCCTATTGCAGAGCTCATGTGTGTCTATTTTTTTCGTTGCATGGTGCTGTTTGTCTTGGTCTCTCTTAAGTTTTTGTCGATATGCTGCGCCTAGAAACCGCTTGTTCTTTAGTGATTGCGTTCCTTTCCTCAAAGATATGCTCCCCTTCTCCACTTTAATGCGTGCCAAAAAATACTCATGTGATATGATCCAGTCTCCCATAGAATATATTCCTTCAAAAATGAGATTTTCATCTGCACTTGCACTCCTTGCAATCTCGGCGCTCGTCACCGAGGTCTCTGCATTCCAATCTCCCTCCCTCGCATCGCAGCTGGGCGTTAATTCTTTTAGCAGCAGTGTCGGCGTCCGTACGATCTCGCCGCTGATGGCGGCCACTATGGATGACACTGGTATCGAGATGGGCAATGGTGTTGGGAGGAGAAAGAAGTCTAAGAAGGTGAGTTTTCCCTTGCTATGTTTCAACAAGTCCGGTGATAGATGCACACATGTCGCCATGTTTGTATGTGAATCATGCTTATCCATTACACTTACTGTGTTCCCGCCGACCCCACGGGAAATCTTGTCCTCGACAACATACGACAGGAACGCCTTGAACTAGCCTCGAAAGGCCTACAAGTTCACGTCATCGGTCTCTCTATCCACCACGCACAAGTCGACGTCCGCGAAAAACTCGCCATCCCCGAAGCCGAGTGGAACAATCAATCAAACATCATTTGCTCTACAGGCCAGGTGGAAGAGGCGGCCATCCTCTCTACATGCAATAGGTTTGAGATTTATTTTGCTGCCAGTGATGCCCACGAGGCTAACGCCCGTGTCATGGAGTATTTGCAGGAACGATCTGGATTGTCCATGAGTGTTTTGAGGAGGAATATTTTCATGCTTCAGGGAGACGATGCAGTGTGGCATTTAATGCGTGTGGCTGGGGGGCTTGACTCATTGGTTGTTGGCGAGGGACAGATTTTGAGTCAAGTGAGGCAGTGCCATTTGCACTCGATTGAAGAAGATGGGTGTGGTGGCAAGGTGTTGAGTCGATTGCTGAACAATGCAGTCGCTGCAGGAAAAAGAGTCCGTAGTGAGACTAATATCTCGAAGGGTTCAGTCAGCATCTCGTCTGCTGCGGTGGAGTTGAGCGAGGCTATGTCTATGAAAGACTTGAATCTGCCATTTTCGGAGGCACGTTTGGCTGTCATTGGAGCCGGTACTATGACTAGGTTATTGGTTACTCACTTGGCGAGTCGAGGCCTAGAGAGAATCGCAATTGTGAACAGATCAATGGCTCGCCCAAAAGAGTTGCAGGAGCAGTTTCCTGACGTGGATATCGAGATTGCATTGGTCGATGACCTCTGGGATGTTGTTGGAAGGAGCGACATTGTGTACACTGCCACAAGTTCAACGGATTATGTCATAGATGATGTGTTACTGAAGCAGAATGGACTCGACAGTGGGAGGCCACTGATGTTGGTAGACATTGCAGTGCCTAGAAACGTTGGGCCAGACAGTGGCAAGGTATGAAAACAGAGCTCAGCTGCCACCTCATTAGTTGTATGATTTTTTTCTCACCTGCTTATATTTGCGCTTTCTCCTTTCGCCCCCTGTTAGATTGCTGGAGTCACTGCCTACAATGTTGATGATCTGAAAGCAGTCGTAGCCAAAAACACAGCAATGCGACAACGTGAAATGATTGAAGCTGAAAATCTGCTCAGAGAGGAGGCTGATTCCTTTATTGGTTGGAGGGAATCCCTCTCAGCCATCCCGACCATTAACCAACTCCAAGAACGTGCAAACATGTTTCGTCAAGAAGAGCTCAAGAAGTGTACTAGAAAATTGTCCCAAAATGATAATTTTACTGAAAAGGAGTTGGAAGCCGTCGAGAGACTTTCGAGGGGTATTGTAAATAAAATGTTGCACGGACCCATGGCACATTTGCGTCGCGCCGAAAGTGTGGAAGGGAAGCAAGCAGCTTTGAAAGAATTGAGTTCGATGTTCCGTTTGGAAGATGGAGAGACTGCGGGAAGGGGGAGGGGAGGTGCAAGGGGGAGGGGAGGTCGTCGTCGTAGATAAATTATCCCTAAGAGTAAACAATTTCAAAAAAATAATCTTTTAGTCGGAATGACTATTCATAATGAACTTTGTCAAAACAACGTTACTCCACAAGGGAAAACATCTTCGGATTTATCACGGAATCGACCACTTTTTTCTTCGATGAACAGAAATGTCTTACACGTTGGCAGTATCTCGCCGTCTTCTCGTAATCACAAGTTTTACACTTCCAGAGGAACTCCTTAGTATCTGGTTTCTTTGACCCATCAACAACTTTCCAAAATGGTGAACTCGCCCAACCCCGTTGTTTACAATCTCTACACAACAGATCCATATAGAGTGTTCCTTTCGAAATAAAAGCACATTCTTTACCATCTCGCATTCGAGTACAAGAATAGGTGTAAATTGTCGAATTATCACCCCTGGCAATTGCATCTTCGACACTTTTCTTCAAATGTTTTGCAGAAGCACTAGAGGTACCTTTTTTGAGGTTCTCAGAAAGTTTCTGAACAATCATACTTTCCTCATCGTTCAATTTCTGATCCTCTTTATGTTTTTTCCACGCGGATTTGATTTTATCAAAATGTTTTTGCTTTGAATCGACGACCTTCCGTTCCAACTCTGTCAACTCTTCGCCAGTACGGGTTTTTATCCAAGAATTCTGGACTACGAGACCAGAGTCGACGACCTTCCGTTCCAACTCTGTCAACTCTTCGCCAGCACGGTGTTTCATCCAAGAATTCTGGACTACGAGACCAGAGTTAGTTTGTGAGTCGACGACCTTCCGTTCCAACTCTGTCAACACTTCGCCAGCACGGTGTTTCATCCAAGCATTTTTGACCATTTCTCCAGTTTTATATCCCGCGATTACTATCCTTTGTTCCAACTCTGTCAACTCATCGCCAGAATGTTCTTTTTCCCATGCTGCCGCGACTAAATTAGGCATTGCTTCGTATCCGACAAGAAGTCGTTCGATATTCAACTCTATTTCTTCTGATGTCATATGAACGGGCTTTCTATTTGAGATATAAAATCCCACGAGTGATTGAGCAACTGTCGAGATCAGCCCATCATTCATGTTATTGTAGAAGAGATGAAGATTTTTCCCATATAAAGCCAACGCGTAATCTGGATGAGTGTATATGTTCTTTAAAAAAGTCGGGTTAGCCCAACATTCTCCATGAGCTACATGTCCACAGAACATGACTTTATTCATAAGAGTTCCCACAGATAAATCTGTGAACATTTTTGTCCGAGCTTGTGATGACGCAATTAAAACACGTAAATGTCTTTTTTGGATTTGATGGAATTTAATCCATGTGAGTAGGAGGAGGTATCCAATTGAATGAAACGCTGAAAGCGATAGTCCGTAACCTTCTGCATGTTCTTTGAATTCTTTAGAATGGTGTTTTTTTTTCAGTGGAATGCTTGATATCATATCTACAAATGCGATCGGCGCGTCTTGGAGAACATCGTGAGAACCCGTCGCTTCACGGTTCATAACTCTAGGAATCCGTTGGATGAATTGAGCAATGCATGGATTGCTTGGATCAATTTTATCGAATTGACCACCGCCGCTGTACTGTGCACTGGAAAATGGTGCATAGTGTTTGACGACAATTCCTTCAACCCCAAATCTCAACTCATTGCCATGATTAATGGGAACATCTGGAAGTAGTACTTTCTTCGCCATGCCAACATTGTTCCACTTCTTGATAGCAGTAATTCGAAAACGCTCTGCTTCTATTTCAGTATTGTCATCGAGGAAGGACATGATCTCTTTCAATGCGTCGATGACGACATTTTTAGATGGATTTTCCAAACGTAGGAATTTTATTCCATTTAGAACGTTCTCTGATACAAACAATTCAGAGAGTGTGTTGTTGACAAACGATTGTGATGGAACGGATGGGTGTGTCGTACTGTTGGCATCAACAAGAAAAACGTCCGATGACTTCGATCTCGGAGGCGACGCCATATTGACGTTACGAGAGCATAGTGGAGCTTTCTTCTTTCTCAAAGGAGGAACGTAAAAGGCCGACGACATCGATCTCGGAGGCGACGCCATATTGACGTTACGAGGGCATAGTGGTAAAGGTCGATCAAATTTCAATTTTTTATTCTTCGTGAAGAATGCCGTAATAGGCTTTTGACCGTGCGTCTTCGAGACGATCGGTCTAGACTTTGCCATGGTTAAAGACTTCGGACTTTAATGAATATTAAAGTGAATTGATTTTAAAAAGCCAATAATACACCATCGGCAATGACAGAATTATTTCTTATAATAGAATAATAAAGGTAAATTCATGGAATTATTTAAGGAAATACCTATTCAATTACATATTAGATATATTGAGTGCTTTCTCAAGACACTGGATACTGGAAAGGGGATGATGCTTTGATCTTTTTTTATGACAGATAAAAAATAAATGACGAAGGAAGTTACCACCATAAAAATCGGTACGTCCGTAAGAACTCAATACGTATGATATGTTTGAAATGATTTTATTGCTTAAGCAAACTCTCATTTCCGCGATTGCAAAGATAAATTATGTGTTCGCTAGTAACGTGTTTTTTCATTTCATGATAATTCTGCGAAGTTTTCTATCGAATCTTTTTCTGGCACGGTAAAAATGGAAATATGTTGACTTAGAGGAGGCATAAGTTAATACTTATAAAAGTATTTCAGCGTTCCACGTCAGCTCCTCCTCCTGAACAGTGATGCAACGAACTCCGTTCTCGAGTCGGCCGACAATGTGCATGACATGGTCATCATGAGGGGCTCCTTTATCATCGCTGTCAGAGGATGAGCATGACATATCATCGGCTTCCGATTCTATCTTGCTACTGGACATGTTGTGATCTGCAACAGTGTATTTCTCTTCAAACGCGGACTGTTCTGTTGGATTTGCCACGTCACAAGCATTGCATATCCCTAACAACCCAAGAATGTGGCTCTTGCCCAGCTTTGCAACCCACTCAGCAGGGATTTCTCTTGGATCTCCCTCAACGAATACAAATCCATGACCGCGTGAAATTTTAATCTGCTCAAGTTCCATCTTAAGCCAAGCGAGTGCTTTCTCTTGCGTTGAATTTCCATTCAGGCCTTCAAGGTCTGAATAATGACTTCCTATGAAATCACTCAAACGGACGGCTAGACAATGCACACCAAAAACCCAGAAATTGAAAAAAGACGAGCCATCGTGAAGAATAACAGGGACAGTCTCGTTAATCTTTGCCAATAATTTTCGACAGGTCTCATCAAAATAACCACATGCAACTACAGCCCTTGGTCTCATTCTGTTCACAAGACGAATCGACTCCTTGAGCTGCTTGGTGTATTCTTTTCTTTTCGATTCGTTCTCGTCCTTGTTGCACTCTTCGTTGATCAATTTGGAGAAGAGAGGATTTGTGATATGATGAATACAAATTTTTGATTCCCGACTGGGATCACTGATTTTCTGGTTTGGGTGGGTATCTTCCTCTCCTGACCCCGGGAAATGACCCATGTTGTCATTCTTCTGAGTCAACCCAATCACATCCATTGAATGCGGCCTCAATCGTCCAAGCCGAGCATCAATCTTTGACAGGAAAAAACGACGATATATACGTGGCTCTTTGAGGAGATGAAGCCGGTCAAGTATATGCATGACACATGTCCGATCGGATGGTTTTAGCCGGAGCGCATCAAAGGATGAATTGTCTCCAGGAGGATGTAAGTCTTCTAAATCAATGTCTAGGGAAGACTGGTCGATGAAATGGGCTGTGGCGCGGAGAGCGATATCACGTAGAGAGGGCACAGGTTGAGGTATTCGTTGACTTTCATCTTCAATGCTCAATTGAGAGTTGGTCACAATGTTCAGCGATGGCTGATGTTTAGAAAAGAAGGGATGTTGACGAATGATGTCATAACCTCCCTTACGACATATGATTTTTCCCAGCGGCTCTTGCTTTGATGAACCTTTACTATCGGAAACGAGATCTTTCTGGTTATTATTGTCATCACTCTCGACTTGTGAGTTAGTTTTGTGATTTGACTTGTCTTTTGGAGGTGGAACCCATTCAAAGCAACCGGCCCCCAACCTCTTCTTTGGATCAACCTGTAACAACTTCTTAACAAGATCCCATGCATCATCATCCCAGATACCCATGTTCCTACCATATACTCCTCTCTGGATCTTTAAGAAGGTCATATACGGACTAGCAGCTTCAAACGGTAAAGCACCTGCATACAACTGATACAACACTACACCGAATGCCCACAGGTCAGAAGTAAAATCACATCCATGGCCATTCTTATCAAACTCTTTCACACCCTCAGGACTCATGAAATCAGGAGTTCCAACAAATTCAGGCCCATTCAAATCGGTGTGAACCAAATCTTTCGCCGTACCAAAATCAATCAATATAACATGCCCCCCACGCTCACTCAACAACACATTCTCTGGTTTCAGATCTCTATGAACAATGCCATGCTTATGGCAATGTTCAATAGCAGCGAGCAATTCATAGGCATACGTCCGAATCAAACTAGAATGGCATCCAACCATGCACTTCTGATAGCGTATTTGACTCCACAAATCCCCATGAGTTTGATGAAGTTCCATTAAAAAGTACAAGTTTCCATAATCCTGCATGGCGTGATAGCATTGAATTACATTCACGTGTGGCGATAATCGACCTTGGGTCAATATGCGCCGTTCCATCGCAACCTCATTGAAAACGTTGGGATGCTGGCGTTTGGCCAGCTTCTTGCATGCCTCCTTTTCAATGATTTTAAGAGCAAATTTCTCGTGAGTAATATTATGCTGACAAATGACAACGGTGGAAAAGTTTCCTTCTCCTAGAGGGGAATATGTGTCGGATGTTTTGGTGGGACGTGAGAATTCACGAATTGATGGGGTGCGTGGTTCGAGTTTGATGGACTTGATGTCTTGAGGTGAAGGTGGGGAATTTGCGGTCAATTCCCTCTGTTTTCGTATGGCTGTGGCGAGGAGTTTCTCAAACTCGTGTTTCTGTTGATTGATTGGGTCATCTGATTTGGCGTCGAATTCTGGACGCTGTTGTTGATGCTGCTGTTGGTTCGTTTCACGGGGAAGTTGACTCATGGCTGCGTGAATAGTTTCAATTGCGGTCGAATAGTCAGCTAACGCGATCGAGGCTCGTGCGAGTCGAAATGATGCTTTAGCACTTTTTCCTGTTTCAGAAAGAAGTAATATAAAACCAAAATGTAAGTTAGGACCTACAAATTCAAATAAATCCAAAAATACGCAATGAACGTAAACCAAGTGTTCATTAAACGATAATCTTACCTCCAGTTAGCTCGACGGCCTCTCTAGCATCTTCTTTAGCTTCCTCAAACATCGCCATACGATAAAAACACGCCGATCGATTGCACAAATGAATGACCACTTCCTCGCGTCCGATCTCCCCTTGCTCAAGCTGTTTTCGAGCCACTTCCACGGCCAAAGAGTAAAGCGGCAAGGCTTCTTCCAGATCGTTGGAAGCGAACCGGGAATTCGCGGCGAGGCGAAGGTCGTTTAGGTTGGGGAGAGTGGATTGGTCGTCCGTCATGATCTTTTGCAAATTTCTTCTTCCTAGAGGGCACAGAACTTAAGAGAGATCCATGGAGGTGATGTCCAAAATTCAGCAGACAAAAAAATAAAATTTTGCATCCTGGTCTGACAATCTGGTTATGGTACCCTATGGTATGGTATCATAGAGAATAAAAAAGTTAATCCAGAGCACAATAGATTTGAATCTTAAGAGTGCCCAATCTTAGACTATGGAATCCTAACATACTCCTACCCATGGACTTGGGCAATACGACGTTTTAAAAATTTTAAAATCATTCGCCGGCATCATCAGTTCTCTTGTAGTGAAGTGGTTATCACTGTTGACTTTGAATCAACCATCCTGGGTTCGAATCCCAGCGAGAGAAATCAAAACTTTTTTGCTTTGCCTAAGTAGGCCTTGTGATTGCTGTTCTACTCCTGAAGGCTTCTGTCTGTATAACGCTGAGTGACAGAGAGCCACCCCGTTATCTCTGTTGCCATTGATCTGATCATGTTGTTTTTGAATCTCACAATGTGCATCACACATGATGTGCTCTTTGCGGTCTTGCATGTCCTCCACATATGATGTGTCCCGCCTTCTCTTGTAGTGAAGTGGTTATCACTGTTGGCTTTGAATCAACCATCCTGGGTTCGAATCCCAGCGAGAGAAATCAAAAATTTTTTGCATTGCCTAAGTAGGCCTCGTGATTGCTGTTCTACTCCTGAAGGCTTCTGTATAACGCTGAGTGATAGAGAGCACCCTGTTATCTCTGTTGCCATTGATCCGATCATGTTGTTTTTGAATCTCACAATGTGCATCACACATGATGTGCTCTTTGTGGTCTTGCAGTTAAGTGGTCATCACTGCTGACCTTGAATCAACCACCCTGGCTTCAAATTCATTGAGAGAAATCTAATGTTTTTGGCATGGTGAAAAAAGGGCACTTATCCGTTTTTCTACTCCTGAAGGCTTCTGTATAATCCTGAGTGATAGAGCACCCTGTTATCTCTGTTGCCATTGAACCGATCATGTTGTTTTTGACTCCAAGCGAGAGAATCACTCCATTTTTAATATGTGGTGTAATGCCTTTCCTCGATTTTCAACTCTAGAAGGATTCGATGTTATCCTGTTTGATAGAGCACCCTCGGTTCATATCTCTGTGAGAGAATTTTTCGTTCTACTGGTTTGCACATGACATATCATCCTCAATATGAATCCCAGGGAGAGATTTTGTCATATCCTATTGGTGTGCATTCAATCTCAGACACAGGTGTGCAACATCTTCTGTGTGTCTTCTCTTGTAGTGACTCGTTATCACTGTTGACTATGAATCAACCATGCTGGGTTTGAATTCAAGCAAGAGAATGCTTTAATTTTGAATGTTTAGTGAGTATGCTTTGTCTTGCTCTTTTCCACGACAAGTAATCCTGGTAACAATGCTAAAGCACCCTGGGTTCGAATCCCAGCGAGAGAATTTTTCATCCTACTGGTGTGCATGTGACAATGGGAATGAAGGTGTGCATCTTCTGTGCGCCTTCTCTTGTAGTGAAGTGGTTATCACTGTTGACTTTAAATCAACCATCCTGGGTTCTAATCCCAGCAAAAGAATTCTTTAATTTCTAATGTTTAGTGAGAATGCTTTGTCTCGCTCTATTGCCTGATAAGGAATCGTGGCAACAATGCTAGAGCATGAGTGAGTATTCTTTTATAGTGAAGTGGTCGAGGCCCGGTCAACATAAAATTGGAGAAAATTGATGCGGAACATAGCAAACTCCGAGGTGTTTGCTCGGTGCAGATAGACAATGGACAGAGTCTTCGGAGTGTGTGTGTTCTGCAAATGCATATTTGCATTTGAAAAGCACACATGCTCCGAAGACTTCTCTGCCAGAAATTTGTGATTGCAATGCCCTTGGCAATGCCAACTGCTACACTGGCTGGCACAATTGTTGTTGCCGCTGATGTTGCCGCACTCTGTATGACACCAAGGAATCCATTGATGCAAAACAGAGCGATGATTGCGCCGCTTCTGGCAAAGAAGGACTTGGGGTAGAAGAGTCTTCTCCCATCGACTTCTCTGTCAAGCCCTACTGCGCAGAAGTTGATTTCAAGCAGATTCCAAACACTCCAAGAATGATCTGGATTTCAATTCATTCTACAACGAAGATGAAAAGGCATGCAAGCCCCTCATACTTATATGGCAGGTATTGGGGTCGCTGAATTTCCTGAGCCTGAAGAGATCAAGAAGTTGCGAGAAATTGCAGACATCATCAGGAGGAACAAAAGCCAGCTCTACGACAAGTCTGATATAATCTCCACCCTCAAAAAGGCAAAGACGAACCTCCAGAAGGAGATAATCTGCTGCTCTACTCTCCTTGACAGCCCCCCTCTTCCCCGCATCAAAGGATGGACACGTGGAAAATGCATTGCTTGGCTCAAGGACAATCCCCTGCCATTATCTGAGCACGATGAAATCGTTCAGTGCCTTGTTGATCTGAGGGAGTTTGCAAGAGAGTTCTGGTTGGAGAAGTCAGGAAGCTCGGATGCAGCTATTTGGCTATTGGTGAGGCTGTATGAATGCGCACATATCAGTGAACTTTGCCAGGATATCAGGACATGGAATGATCAGCTGTTTGTCCAGTATCCCGGGATAAGCTCTACACGGTTGAGTCAGCTGGGATTACCCTTCAGGAGGCAAAGGGAGTGTTTCTGGAGATCGACCAGAACATGAGAGAAGCAGAGAATCCAATCCAATGAAGGAAGGCAAAACCAGCAAGGACTTCATATTGAAATGCCAGGGCCGCAAAGCCGTCGCTAATGGTCCAGCTATTGCATACGACTTTCTGCGCTTTCAGCAGGAAGAGGAGTTGGAAGATTTCATGTGCCCAGCACCTTTGGGACTGCTGCAACAATAGGGAGCACTCCTTGCATTGGAGTAGGAGACACCACGTGCCCTAACAATTGTTCATTGACTAGGTTGGGGAAGAAGACCAAAGCCGGCTTGTCCACTGTCAACCAGGATGAGACGTTGGGCATGCTGTGTCGTTGGGATAGAATGATGATTTTGGATAACATGCAGTTTCGAATCGATCAGGTTTGTCAGCAGCTCTCTAGGAGGAGAACTCTTTGTTGGGGCACAGAGGGGCAGTGAGGGAGAATTGGAAGGAGTTGCCCCAGCAGACAAAACGATATGAAGACAAAGGCATGACAGTGGAGGAAGTGGCAGAGGATGTGGACTACTCTGCAGCGCTGGATGATTGGACTAAGTCTAAGGAGCAGGTCGTGAAGGTTGAGGCACAGATCAAAGCATATGAAGATGATCTTACCAACCATGAGAAGGAGTTTGAAGATGCAAAGGAAGGTTTGATGGTGGCAATGATGATGGAGAGGCCAATGAGGATGGTCCAGGAGGCAAACATTGTTGGCGGGCTGAGGATGATTTGAAGTTTGGCAAATTTGCTAGCAATAATGGATCAGCTGAGGTTCCTGGTGACAAGATCCCATCAGTTGAGCACTTTGATTAGGCTGTGGGTTTGTAACCTCCTATCCCTAATGCCCCATAATGTGGGACTTAGAAAATGAGTCTTACCTATTACAAAATCGGTGAAAAATTTATGGTTTTTTATGTTCCTTCCCTTCGAAGTTGAACTTATCCCTAAAAATGTTGTGCAACATATGTTAGGGGGGTGCACCCCAAGAAAAAAAGTTCAGTCATTAGTGTCTGTCTGTCACACCTAAAAAAATTATGACCACGTTCTCATTTTACCAACAACCAACAGATTCTGGTGATCTATGACATAGCCTTCATTAAACATATCAATTGTGTAATCCAACAATTGATCACCTT